>APFE031535347.1:87506-103874 GCA_000404065.3 Pinus taeda | reverse complement strand
TGAGCAGCTACCCAGTGCTTGCATTGCCGGATTTTACGCAGCCACTCATTTTGGAGTGTGATGCGTCGGGAGAGGGGATCAACGCGGTATTGATGCAGGGAGGTCACCCATAGCTTTTGAGAGCCAGAAGCTCCTTCCACACGAGAGGTTGTATTCTATATACGACAAGAAGATGCTGGGCATCATGCATGCATTGGCCAAGTTTCGACATTATTTAGTGGGTAACAGGTTCAGTGTGAGGACTGATCACAACAACCTCAGGTTCTTTTTGGAGCAGAAGCAGCTACAGGAGAGGCAGCAGAAGTGGATTAGTAAGATCCAAGCATATGACTTTGACATTGAGTATGTCAAGGGAAAGAACAACGTGGCAGCAGATGCCCTTTCACGTAGACCAGCCACGTTGTCTCTTATGAGCTTGGACGCAGATTGGAGGGCTCGACTCTTAGTAGAGTACTCCAAGGATAGATTTGCATGTAAGGTTCTGGATGGACAAGTGGCGGATGACAGGTACAGGGTGGTTGATGAGATCATCTACTACAGGGACAGGTTCTTCTTGACTGAGGGATCTCAGCTCAAGAAGAAGATACTTCGGGCTTCACATGATTCACCATTGGCCGGCCATCAGGGGTTTACCAAAACCTACAGAGCCATTAGAGAGAGGTTTTCATGGAAGGGCCTCAAGGAGGACGTACTCCAACATATTCGTGAGTGCGATGTTTTCCAGAGGAACAAGGGGGAGATGAGCCATCCCGTAAGTTTATTGCAACCTCTTCTCATTCCAGAGGGGAAATGGGAGAGTATTTCGATGGACTTCATCACAGGGTTGCCCATGGTACAGGGCGAGGATTGTATCTTTATCGTCGTTGATCGACTGACAAAGTACGAACATTTCTTTGCCATATCCGGACACTACACAATAGCATAGGTGGCCGAGCTGTTCTTCAGAGAGGTCTTCAATTACATGGTCTTCCTATGACCATTGTCAGTGACAGGGACAACCGTTTCATGGGCGGATTTTGGTAGGAGCTTTTCCGGTTGGTGGGGACAGAGTTGACACCGAGTACCAGTTATCACCCACAGACGGACGGGCAGAGAGAGATAGTTAACAAGTGGCTGGAGGGCTACTTCCGTAACTATGTCAGTGGGCAGCAGCGAGCATGGCTGAGATTGTTGCATCTGGGGGAGTACTGCTGACGTGATGTTTGGTGATAGCAAGGCTCCGACAACCAAGATTTGGATCCAAGAGAGTCAGGATATTCTCCGAGCTCTCAAGGACAATATGGCTACATCGTAGAACTAGCAAAAGCTATATGCTGATAGGGGTCGGGTGGAGAGACAGTTTGATGTAGGGGACTTGGTCTACCTACGATTACAGCCATACCGACAGTCGTCACTGAAGCAGAAGGGGGTTGAGAAGCTCAAGCCCCACTTTTATGGACTATATAGGGTGATATGTAGGATTGGACAAGTTGCATATGAGTTGGAGCTGCCCCAAGGCAGCAAGATTCATAACATTTTTCATGTATCATGTCTGAAGAAGGCACTGGGGCAACAGGTGACAATGAAATATGAGCTACCACCCGTAGATGATGAGGGGCATTTGGTGTTGTAGCCAGAGGCTATTATTGATACCAGGGAGAGGCAGCTGCGGAACAGGACAATCCGGGAGTTCTTGGTGAGGTGGAAGAATTTACTGGATTAGGATGCCACTTGGGAGAGCGAGAAAATTTTGCAGCATCGATCACTTCAGTTGCTTGAGGACAAGCAACATTTTGTCGGGGGACACTGTAATATTCCTAATTAGCCATGGCTAATTGGAATATTCGATTTTGCTCAATTTTGCCTTCTATAGTTATTTACAAATAAAAAGGTGAGGAAAAGGGGGCCTAACTTACTTTAGAATAAAAAGTCACTTCCTAGTAGCACAACGTTGTGACTTAAAGGGCAGCCAAAGGGGCCAAAGGACCACGCAGAGATGGGACCCACGCAGACACATGGAGGGACTGCGCAGATGGAAAAAGAAAACGTGGCAAGAGGGGATTACGTTGGAGGAAGTGAGCCTTGGGATTAAGAGAGGCCAATGCTATAAAGGAGAGAGAACCTTGCTCATTTTGTCATTCGATTATGTGCATTTGAGCTAGTCACTTCGACTTAGAGCATGCTGGCTGTTTAGCTAGTGTGCAACACTGTTTAGTGCATTGAGTGTCTCTGTTCGGAGATCTCACCCTTAGCCCCGGGGGACTTCGAGTGCCTGCTTGAGCAAGGTATTTCCATCAGTATTTTTGCAGTAGTTTCATCAGCGTTTTGGCAGGAGAATTGAGCAGCTTAGATGACTGCACAGTCTTGAGAGGGATGACGCAGCTCTTTTTGGCAGGAGTTCTGGATTGAGGTTTTGCAGAGGGATTTGTGCTGGGAGATTGAGCAGGGGATCAGCCCTTGCATATTGGAGGATTTTTGCTGAGTTTCAGGCAGAGTTTTGGTGGGTTTATTTCAGTGGCAGGGCAGAGCCTTGAGGGACAGTGTAGAACCCCAGGGGGGTGATTTTCGGGGGTTGGCCATTTTAGAAAAGCTTTCTGGGTTTTTCTGGGTTTCTTGAGTAGAGTCCGATTCCAGAGTTTCAGCTTTTTCCAAGGAGGGAAACAACCCCAAATCCTCATTTGATTTCCAGCAGCAGCAACAGCATGACAGTTCTCCAGCAGCTTGGACGCAGTTCAGAGAGAGGCCATTCCTTTGCTATTCTGAGTGTATTTCTTCACTTGCTTTGTGCAAATCGAGGTGCCATCTTTTTGATCACCTCTTGTACTCATTCTATTACTCAGTATAATAAAATGGCTTAGCATTTCTCGCTGCATTCCTTGAGTATCTGCTTATATTTCATGTTTATATTATTATATGTTGCACCACTGTTATCTTTATCATTTTGAGCTTCCCGGTTATTATATCATTTGTACGGATTTGGTGGGAGTTTCGCTAGGGTTTGGGGAATATCTTTAAAACAGGATATTACAGTCTAATTGGCAATTCTTTTTTCTAGCTTGTTGATCAGGCCTTCCCAAGTTGCCCAGGAAAGTGGCTTGTCTGTCAAGGGGACCCTAAGGTAGATGGAGGGGAGGGTGCTAATGGGGAAGTCAAGGAGTATGGCAATGTTCTCGCGGATAGGCGGAGGGGTATTAAAGAAGAACAACTTGGCTTTCTCTAGGTTGATGGAGGTGCCAGAGGCCGCAGAAAAATCAGACAGAATGGTCTTGAAAGAGGAAGCTTCTTTGATAGTTGGGAGCCCCATGGGCAAGGTGTCATCCACGAATTACTGGTGCATGGAGGGAGGAGCAGAGGCATGATGCTGGAGGCCTGGGAGCTTGTTAGCGTGTAGTGCAACAGTAATTGAGCGGCTTAGCCCTTCAACCATGACGACAAAGAGAAAGGGAGAGATAGAACCCCCTTGCCTGATACCCCTGGAAGGATGGAAGGGTGGCGAAGGGGAACCATTCACGAGGATGGAGAAAAACGTGCCTGACACCATTTCCATGATCCATTTGATACTATCTTTGAGGAACCCAAATGCAGCTAGAACTTGTCTCATGTAATCCCAAATTATCTTGTCAAAGGCTTTGGACATGTCTAATTGAATCATCATACTAGGTTTATTTTGGATTTTGAGAGAGTGGATGAGCTTGTGAGAAAGGATGATACTATCCATGATTTGGCTGCCGTCCACGTAACCAGATTGATGATGAGAGATAAGGAGAGGCAGGATGGATTTCAACCGATTGGCTAGGACTTTGGAGATAATTTTGTAAATGAGATTGCAGAGGGTTATAGGCCGAAATTTGTCCGAGGAGTTAGCTGATTTGCCCTTGGGATTCAAAGTGAGGAATGTGGAGTTGAGGGCTCTTAGGACAAACTTCTGAATGCGGGATTCTTCCACAAGGGCATGGACCTCAGATTTAAGGATGAGCCAACAAGATTTGTAGAGATCTATGGTAAAACCATCCGGGCCAGGGGATTTTCCGTTGGGCATCCCCATAACCACTTCCTGGAGGGACACTTTTCTTAAGAGCATTTTATTATGCACTTCAGTGAGGATCTTGGGAATGTGGTTGGTGATTTTTTTAATATCCTGATCTTGGTCATTCCTAAGCTCCTTGAGAAGAGAGCTGAAGTAATGAGTGAGCTCTGCTTCCATCTCCTCTTGAGAGTGAATGAGATGTCCCTCTTGGTTCTTCAGAGCCAAAATTTTGTTGTTTCTCCTACGCTGTATCATTGATTTATGGAAAACACAGTGTTCTTTTCCCCACATTTCAGCCAGTTGATTCTGGATTTTTGTTGCCACAATTTATCTTCCTGGATGGCTCTTTTGTCCCAGCTTTGTTGTAATCTTTGTTCCTCTTGCTTGCTGCTATCTATGAGCCCTTCTTCAATAATGTTTTGCTGGAGAAGCTCCAGTTTGAGCTCCATTTTTTTTGTGACGAGGTTGTTGAAAGATTCTCTGTTCCACTTTTTGATTTCCTCTTTGATATGTTTTAGCTTTTGTTGGAAAGTGTACATTTTATTGCTGGATCTGGTGGGAGGGTTGGTCCACCATTGTTTCATTTCGTCCAGGAATTCCGGGTGATCCAACCAGAAGGCTTCGAATCTGAAAGGCTTATTTTTTGGACCATTGGATATTTGGATCTTGAGAGAGATGGGCCAATGATCTGAACCTGCTTGCAGGAGAATACGCGCCTCCGTTTGCCAAGAGGTAAGATAAGTTTTCTCCGAAAGGAGGAAACAGTCTAGTTGAGAGGCAATTTGTCGGTCTCCTCCTCTTCGGTTGTTCTAGGTGAAAACGCTGTTGCTGGTGGGTATGTCGCTGAGGTTGAGGCTTTCTATGGTTGTAAGGAAAGCCTCTAAGTCCTTATCTAACTTCTTGATTCCACCTCTCTTTTATGCCATATTAGTTATCATGTTAAAATCGCCTCTATGATTTTGAAAGGGAGATGTATGGGATCGAGCAGATTGGAGATGCATTGAAGCATCTTAATTCTGTTTGTCACCTTATGAGGGACGTAGACATTGGTTATGAAGATACTTTCATTGGTACCAATAATTAGCAGGACCGTGGTTATGGAATGATGGGTAGCTAAAGAGGAGATGAGGTCAAATTTCGAGTTTTTCCATAGAGTCATAATTCCTCCCACCGAACCTGTGGCTGAGTTAGCTCAGAAGATGTATTAAAGTAGGAGTTGAGAAGGAGAGATGGGTGAATCGACTCAAGTTTGGTTTGTTGAATTAGGAGGATATCAAGATTGTTAAACAGGATTCTATTTTTCAAGATTCGTTTCTTCCCGGGACTATTTAGTCCTCTAATGTTCCAAGAAATGCAATTCATAAGTATGGAGAGGGGTTTAGGGCCAGAGCTTTTACCTTGCTTCATTGATTAGCTTGGCTCCCAGTTCTTGGAGGAGCTGACTTGTGGTCTTTCGGCCTCTTTTTCGACTTGGACCTTTAAGGTTGAATCCTCCTACTAGAATGTTTGCTAAGATGCCCTTTGATGCGATGTTTTCCTGTGCGGGGTGGAGTGCCTTGAGTTTTAAATCTTCTTGGAGGAGGTAAGCACCTTCAGTTTTTTGTAGTTGGTGTTCTGGTATGGCTTTTATTCCATTTAACTTCCATTCCTTTGCAATGGTTGCTAGGTCTACACCCTCCAGTGCTTCTTCTATGGTGCTCTCCTTTGGTGTTTCCTCTAACACTATTTGCTCCACTTTGGTGTCCTCTTGTGAGTGCTCATTTTTTTGTCACTGTTGACTATATCCTTGTCATTGTGTTCTCTGTCTGCTTGGGTCTGCTCCTCTTCTCCTGCTTCATCTCCTGTCAGATAGTTTGGATCCAATTGTTCCTAAGTGATGTTCAAGGCGTCGAAAGGGTTCTGACTTGGTTCCTTATGTTGATTCTTATTAGGGATAGTCTTTTTCCTGTTGTTCTTGTTCCTGGAGTTGACTTTAGTGTATCCTTCACTATCTTTTTTTTTGCTTGCCTGCTCGGGATATTGAGGGGCTTTGTTTAGAGGATAGTCTCGAAAGAGATGACCGTGCTCATGGCACTTCCTACATCTGAAGGGGATGTGTTCATAGTCTATACTTTGTAGCCAGACTTCATCCCTGAAAATTAATTTTATGGTGTGTGGAAGGGCTCCAGAGACATCTATGTATACGCATATTTGGGCATAGGAAACGTAATGTCCATTTCTACTTCCTTCAGACATTGTGATGTACTCCCCCAGCTGGTCTCCTATGCCTTTTAAAAGCGAAGGAGCCTAGTAATCAGTTGGTAAGGAGTAGAGGCTTATCCAGACTGGAACTCTTGTGAAATCCTCCTTTTCTGGTGTGAAGTTGTCCTTCCAAAATCTCATGTATAATTCGACTGAGTTAAAGAAATAGGGACCTCTTTCAAATATTCTATCTCTGTCTTCTAGGAGGTCAAAGATTACTGTGAAAAATCCTTCGGAGCCCAGCTGAAGTCCTATCTCCCCCTTGGGTGCCCATTTGCTTTGTATCTACCAGTTCAGGGCTTTTTCGATTGGCCATATGCCCATAAATTTGCATATTATTGTATGATCTTGCATGTATTCTCTATAGACTGCAACTCCTGGGTCCTGGATTTCCAGTTCCGGGATTTTCTTGGCTATAGGGTTGTAGTTATTCTTTGTCTCTTTCCTCTGTTCTTGCAGCTGCTCCTGAATCTTTGTTGAGTTTGTGTTTGTAGAGGAGGGGATGTCCAAGGCCTTTCCATTTGCTGAGAGAGTTTCTTTCTTTTTCCCTTTCTCTGTCTCTCTATTTCTTCGAAGCGGTTCCTTTTGCTGAGAGTGTCTAGTTTCTCCATTATCAGATTTTTCTCCCAAGGGGCGGAAGGCCAACCGTCATGGAGGTCGATCAGTGACCATATCTTTGAATGAGTGGGCACCAAGGTTCAAGTGTGGTTCCTCCATGATGGTTGGGGCGCAATGTGGCCTTGACAAGACGCGTCAGAGGAGGCCGCGAAGTGTGCCGACGCTTGGATTAGGTTACGAGCGCCATTGATCGCAGAGCTCCCCATAGTTGAATTTTTAATTCTGAGGAAGAATTCAAATTTTTCTTAAAACCTACTTTTGATTAATCCAAACCTAAAAATTTGACTTTGATTTAACCATCAAGGCCCAAGGGCTCAAATTTTCTTAAAATATCCATTTTACCTTGGTGGGGGACTTCCAAAAATTGATTTTCCTTTGACCCACGAATTTTTTATTATTTTCCACTTGAAGAGAAATTAATCTTTATAATTAGTTTTTTGACTCAAAATTAATTAATTTTTTGGCTTAGGATTTAATTTTATTTTTGTGAGAAAATTATTTAATTGACACTAGAGGGGATTAATAATTTTTTCGCCCTCAAATATTTTAGCCATGGTGTCTAAGTATGAGGGACAATGCACTAAAATATTTTTTTTAGATCAAGATATTACAATTAATTCAACTCTAAAAGGGGGAATACAACTTTACACATAGATCCTCATGAAATTACCCAATTTTGCAACACAATATGATCTAGTATAGACCAAGTGGTTTGTAATAAAATAATCTAGCCAAATATGCTTAAATTATTCCCAACACACTTTTACAAAGACTCGATATAACACTAGGACTCGCCTAAGACCTTGTCAAAAGATTCCATCTGAGCTTTGGGATTTAAGCTGGAATAAAAACACTGTCGATTATTCGTGTTTAGAAACACACATAATTCAGTGAGGTTAAAAAACTTCTTAGGATGAAATTGGCTTACCTAGGTGTTGTTACATAATTAAATGGTCACACTAGCATCATTTACAATATAACTTGCAAAAATTGGGTTTACGATGATAAAACTGTGCCTGATGATGACTTTGAACTTTGAAAAATTTTCTTCACATCTTTGTACTCTGCTTCCTTGGACTGTTGACAAAGTGTGGTCAATAGGTTGATTGCTCCCTGTGTGTTTCACGACATGGAATAATCACCTCTCGTGGGTCCTAACTTTGGCTATTGTAGCGAAGACTAATGCTTGTGGCTTTTGTTCTAACAACAGTCATGATCCCTGTTGTCACTTGGATTGTACAGGCACCGCAACAACGGCTCAGGGCGGGTGCTGTCAGTTTGATCCCTGCCCACTCTGTTCTAGTTGTCTCCCAACAACAAACTATGGTGGATAGTGCCTATGGAAATGAGATGATGGAAAACAAATTGGGAACCAACTTGCCCGGGAGACACAGTTGAGTGGCCTAGTTACTTGGTGAAAATTTAACCAGATTAAAGATTTGATTAGATTTAGAGTTTGAGACTAGTGCCTTATGGAGTCAATAATTCTTGCTTATTATAAAAGATGACGAAATAACTAAATGGACAACTGCTGCTTATATGATTGACCAACCTATATGCAATGCAACTTCTAAGATCTAGGTGAAATGCAAGGATCTTGGTTAGTTTTAGATTATATGCCTAATTTAGATGGAACCTTTCCTTTAACTGTTTTGAGAAACAATCTTCAGAGTAGGTTGTGGGAGAGAAGCCAATGGGAAGAAGACAATGGCCTGATTAATGATACCTCCCCCTGTTTTCCAATTGCCTAGTGCCTCCAGTGCTACAGAGACTGTGGCTATGACGACTGCAAGGTCACTGTGTTAATTACTAAGAAGCACTGAATCCCTCAAGCTAATTGGAAAGGGATTTCCCTAGGAGTCTATCAACCAAGCTTATGCTTGAAGGTAAGTTATTAATGCAACTAACCTTAGGATGCGTATGCAATGATTATGAGTAAAATTCTTAGTTTTAGATTACCTTAATGTTTAATTATTTTAAATTATGATGAATCTTTAACGACAATACTACTTATCAATGAGTTATATGCAATCTCACAACCAAGAAAAGTGCCAATCAACTTGGTGCCAATAATAAATGAACCCACAAGATGCTTAATCAATGATATAATTAAAGGAACTTAGAGCAGTTATCCACTAGATGCCAACAATTATTCAAGATGTTCTTATGCTAATACCATAATGCCAATCAGATGCTGAATGCCCAAGGTAACTCAATATCAAGGAAAGCTATGATTAGAGTGCTCTTAGTGAGTGATCTTATTAGATGTGAATATTGAACTCTATAACATATAAATTCACAATGAAAACACGATGTTAGCCACTTCCACAATATCGATGCTAGGAACAAGGAACAATAGAATGTACAACTATGAAAACACTTATGCAATTTATGTTCCAATGACCTCTTAATAAGCAACAAGTGAATGAAATGACCACATTATTAAACTTATGACAATAGTGAGCTATTAGTGCCACAATATACCCCAAAACTTAAAATTTGCTTGCCAAAAAGAAAAGTTAGATTTTCCACACTGGTTTTAGGGCACTTATGTCAATGCTATAAAATAAAAATTTACAGCGGTAGCAAAACAGTGAGAAACTAGGGTCTGGAGAACAAACCCTAGGCCCAAGGCCTTGAAGATCACTTTGCCCAAACTTGCCAAAATTTGTGATGAAGTTGCCACTTGCAAATCAAACTTTTAGAACCAAATTTCTGCCAAACCACCAAGTATTTAGTCCCAAAGTTTCAGAATTATGTAGAGGTCAAAATAGTGCAAACTAGGGCCAAAAAGGGCCAACGCTAGGCCCAATAGAGTTATCGTTGATGGAAAGAAGGGCTAGGAGGCCAAAGGAAAGTGTAGAGGAAGAAGGAGAGGACTGAGAAAGGTTAATGTTGGAGGGAGAAGGCCCAAGAGGGCTTGACGGATAGAGTTTGAGGGCGAATTAGGGCCCTAAAGGCTACGACTAGCCTTTGAGGCAGGCATTTGGGGCAATTGGGGGGGGGCGAGGTGTCCTAGGCAAACGACCAGGCATAAAAAGGCCTTAAAAACCCCAACACTGGGCCTGCAAGGGGATGCTGAGGCCCTAAAGGGTTGACGCTGGCCCTTTGGAGGCCCTAAAGGAAGACATAGAGGGCTAGAAGACTGACGCATGTCAAGAGGAGGAGGACGTTGGCCTTAGGAGGGCTGGATCTGGGCCTAGGAGGCCTAAAACTTGAAACCCCAGGTTCTGAAAATTTTATTTGCTTCAGATCTGAATTTTGCTGCAAATTTTCTAATGGTTGGCCCTACAAAAATTCTAGAGATAAGATCTTACCCACAAGGGCTTAGATCTAGCTCTGTTCCAACTTCTTCTCTTGACTTTACTTGCAAAATGAATACAAAATACCCAAAACCCCAATTAGCTAAAATAATTTACAAATTTAAATTACAAATCTATTTACAAAAAAATTACAAATATACAAGGGTTTTGAAATAAATTTAGAGAAATAATTTTTATGGAACCTTTTCTTTGATAAATGACTAAAAATACTTTAGAAACCTAATGGACACTATAGCCTTAGCGAAGTTTAAATCAACCACATAAATATTTGGGATCCAAACAAAGTCAGTTCATGCCCACAGTTTGTGAACTGGGAGATCAAGGAATGGGGTACTTGCAAACACTATGTATATATCTCAAGAAAATTTGTTAATCAAATGGCGAATCAAATCATCTAAGATTAGCCCAAAATTATCAATAGAATGACTTTATCCCCATCTAATGGAAAAACAAATTTTATCATTTGCCAGCACAACATAGGAAACCCGTAGCCAGCACATATCACTAATCAACTAACACTGAACACCTTGAATTGCACTCCAAAGTATTTATTATGATAGAAATAAAGGTTCCCAATGGGACAATAATGTTACATCAATACTTCAGTAGCAATTTCTTAGCTAGAAATCAAATGGCTAGAGTCACAAATGACTTTCTAATTTATAGATAAATCCTCCAAGTGGAAAAATAACAACTAGTTTGCTTGATCTTTGTCAAAATAATCTCGACTGACAAAAAATACTTGATCATCTTTTAATCTTAGCCGTTGCATTTTTATTTTTGAGGAATTTTCGAATTTATCATTTACTTCCATTTTTATTAGCTCAAAATTAATTATTTTTGAGCTAATTTTCTCAAAAAAATGACTTTGACTTAACCACCAAGGTCCAAGGGTCCAATTTTTCTTGAAATATTCAATATTTCCTTGTGGAGGACCTCCAAAAATTAATTCTTTGAACACCCACGAATTTTTCCAATTGAAGAATTAAATTTTCCTAAGACATTTTAATTTGACTCTAATTAATTAATTTTCTGGCTTAGGATTTAATTATTTTTGCCAAAAATTAATTAATTGACACTTGAGGGGATTTAATGTTTTTTCCACCCTCTAATATTTTAACCATGGTGTCCAAGTATGAGGGACCATGCACTAAAATATTTTTTACATAAGTTTTTCTTACAATTCAGCCCTCAAATGGGGAATATCCGTTCAGCTTAGGCCCTCAAATTATATACCCAATTCTGCGACACAATATGATCTAGTAGATCAAGTGATTTGTAATAAAATAATTTAGCCAACTAGCTTAAATTATTCCCAAATCACTTTTATATAAGACTCGACTAGAATGCTAAGATTCACCTAAGACTTTGACGAAGAATTCCACCCTAGCTTTGGGGTAAATTTGGAAGGAAAAACTCTGCCGACCATCTGTGTTTAGAAACACAAATGAGTCAGTGAGACGAAAAACCTCCTAGGATATCTCTCGCCAAAACAATAGGCTTACCTAGGCTGTTACATACATTCATGGTCTTACTAACATCATTTACATTACTGTTGATGGTGCTGGACCCGCTAACATGTAAGGGGATCTCCTAGGTAAGAAGTCCCAATTAGATCTCAGACCATTTGGTGTAGGAGTCCCAGTAGTGGGTTTTATGGTAATGCCTTGATCGTGATTTCGCACAGAGGCAAGTAAGATAACTCTGTTGGTAGCAAGGGTGTGACAACTGCAGTGAGTCAAGGAAGGTGCATGAGAGGTTCTAACACAAGTGGGTTGAGATGAGTGTGCCCCTTGGCAACCTGTAATAGTACTCGGATGAGAAGGGAACACACAAGCGAAGATACATCACAAGCTGGAAAGCAAGTTAGCTGGCAATCCAAAGTGATGGTTAAACCAACAACACATTTCAGAAAGATTCATACATACTCATACAGAATAGTCCATACATGCATGCGTAAGAAAGCAAATACATATGCCATTTAGAGTAAACAAGATAGCCGGAATACAATACAACATATGCATGAAACGTGTTGGCTCTTATTATTATATAAAGAAGTGTAAGTTCCAGTCATACAATACATCCATGTCTAACCACTAGCTCCAATAGTGGAACGTTACACCCACATCCACCTGCTCCTCCAAAGAAGATGTATTAGCTCTGTGCAGTGGAGAAGCCAAGGCGCGTTACAATATTGTCCAAGCTCTCTCCAACATAGTCTTATTGGAAGCTTGGCTGACCAAAAGCTTATACAATGAGTTATGAGGGATTATTTATAGCAAAGGGTGGGGTGACCCTTGACATTCCCCTTTGTGACAGTTCAACTACCCTCATGACTCTTCATCTACTCTATGATTGTTACATCCAACTATCGACACTTGACTTACACTTGACAAGACATACATTACAATGCACATGTACTCATGTGAGACAACATGGCTTGAACAAGCCAAGCAAGACATCATTGACACTCGGTCCGTTGTGATGAGACCAACTCTTTGACATGCTTGTGATGGTGAAAGTGGTGCGCTGATGCCAAGCTTGGTCATCCATGATGGTGTGGATGCACTCCATTGTGACTTCTTGTTGAAGCGAACTCTTGCCTTCGTTGCATCCGGGTGCATTGGTATGGTTCCTCCATCTGACTCGTCTGCTAGCATGCTCATGGTCTTTGGGTGCGGATGAACTGACAACACACTGATGCATAATGTCTGTGCTGATCTTCCAGTGTGTGCTGGTGGTCTCGTGCATAAATTGTCAACTACATGTTCAGCTTCAGTCAGAGTTGCTTCTCATCTTCGCCTTGGTGAGTGTGCTAAATGGGTTGGATCGCATGCATGCGCATAATGACATACATGTTGCTGAATCCCTTGCATGCGATCAACAACACTGCTCGCCATGTTTGCTCCGTGCAAGCTGTTGGAATAGATCTATAACTTGTACGGGCGTAGTTTCATCCGTGAGTGCATGTTGCGCCTCCTGCTGTTCCTGTTACTGTTGCAACTCATTCGTCTGTCTGTGCAACTTCATGTTCTTCCTTGAGTTGCTGCTTCAGCACATGCAACTCCTTCTTTGTTCCATTCTCTGTCTTCACGCGATCTTCATGTCGCGCCATCACCTCATAGCCCGAGTCTCCAAAGTTGTTTTCATCATCAGTGGATCTGCTTGAGCTCGCAACTTTGTTCCACCTCTGTGTTGTCAACAACCTTCCTCTTTCATTTGTTGCATTCAGTATGCTGCCTTCAGCTGCTGTTCATGATGCTACTGCTGTTATATCTTGATGTCCTTGTCTACAAACAACTTGATGTCTTCGTGGGTAGGCAAGTTCATAGACACTTGATTGACTGCATCCCCAAGTGTGCTCTGAACGGTGTCTTCGTCTCTGCGTTCCTGGAAACCATTGTACCTATACTGCTAAGAGGCAGATGAACACCTGCAATGGCCGGAGACATGGCAACACTCATGGCAAGCAATCTGTGAATCAAAAACCAAAATGAACTTGCGAATTGACTTGCAACATACTTGTGTGCTTGATCATGAAGGTTGCGCAATTTCCGCTGGAGGTTGGGAGACTGACTGCCAAGACTGCAAAGCACAGTCTGGGCTGCTAGGAGACTGACTGACTGCTGGAACTGCGCAATGCAGAGTCCAGTCTGGTTGCTGATTGCTGGAATTGCACAATGCGCAATATCAAATGACAATAACTGCAGGTTTAGTGACTGCATTGCGCAATTTTCTGGGCCAACAGTCACTCTCCCTCAGAATTGTGCAAAACAGTCCTGGAGGACAGTGCCTGGGCAGAAATGCGCATTTCCGGAGAGGAAGACAGAGCCTCCCTTCCTCGGATTGTGCAATGCTATCTTAGTGAAGGCAGAGTCTGCGCAGAGGTTGCCCAGACTTGCTGACGAGTAATTGAATGCGAATGTGAGTGCGAATGCATGGTGATATTTAGTGTAAGCATAAGTGAATGATCATGTATGCAAATGGTGAATGAAAGATTCAGAAAATGGAACAACATGCATGTGGTTGAGGCGAGTCACCGAATCGGCGACCGTTCGTGAAAAACAGTTTCATGCATGCGACAACAGTGAGATAGCAACGAAAATTGAAATGGTGCTAGTACAAGCTAATATGTATCAAAACGACAACAAGTGCTCATTGAAATCAAGCAGACAACGTTCATACGAAGTGAAACACAAAAGCGCCAGAAATGCAACACAAGACATGGGAAGCAGGCTTACCCCAAAACAGCTGAGCTGAATGTGTCAACAACTCCTAAATGTGATGTGGGATGTCAGAGCTGCAAGGTGGATGTGAGAAATGATCTCTGCAGCGTCCGGTTGGTGAGTTTTGATAACATTGAGGTTGTGAAGTGCATGCCACAAATCTAGGGAAAACGACACTTGGTGGAAGCTTCTGAAATGATCTTTGCATGTAACCTCCAGTTGCCAAAAATAGATCCTTGAAACAAGGGATGCTTTTGCATGCTGCCTTGGGAGAAGTAGCGCATGCATGTAAGTCTGTTTTGCTCGATCCCGGAGGGAACTCGTCAACGCAACTGCACATGCAAGAGGCTGCTCAACTGCTGGGAGAAAATGCGCATTTCAGGCTGGGAGCTGGTTTGGCTGCCCAGGAGATTTGCGCAATTTCTAGGTAGAGCAGCTGACTGCTGCCCAGATTTGCACAAATTCTGGGCTGAGCAGCTCTGCTGAGGAAAATTGCGCAATTTTCACTGTGAGGGTTAATCAATGAATGAATTGAATTGATTTACAATGAGCTATGAAGCTCAATAAATAATACAAATGTATTTACATAGATAGAAACAACAAGTTTCTACTAAGAAATAGAAACAACAAGTTTCGTCTAAGAAACTGCTAATAAAACAGAAAGAGAAACAACATTAAACACTAAAGTAGCATTATTCTAATACCCTCCCTTAATGCTCAATCTATTTACAACGCCTATAGACCCTCTGAATTTTACAAATTTATCAAGACCAAGGGGCTTGGTGAGGATGTCTGCTGGCTGTTCCGTTGTGGGAACATACAACAACTAAATGGATCCGTCTTCAACAAGCTGTCGAATGTAGTGACAATGGGTTTCCACATGCTTTGTTCGTTCATGGAAGACTGGAATCTTGACAAGTTTGAGCACTCCTTGATTATCACAGAACAAAGGAGTAGGACTGCCCTGGGAATCATGCATATCCGCAAGCATACGTCGAAGCCAAACTGCCTCACAAGATGCCTTAACTGCTCCCCGATACTCTGCTTCTGTCGAGGAAAGAGCCACTGCCTGTTGCTTCTTACTAGTCCATGTGACAACACCGGATCCCAGACCAAACACATACCCAACTGTAGATTTACGGTCATCAACCGAACCGGCCTAGTCAGAATCTGTGTAACCACTGAGTATAGGATCGGAGCTCTGAGCGTACAAAAGTCCATAATCAGGAGTGCCACGCACATAATGCAGCGCACGCTTCGCTGCTATCCAATGATCAGCGTTAGGAGCCGACATGAAGCGGGAAATGTAGCTCACTGCAAAACTGATTTCAGGTCTAGTGGCAGTAAGGTAGATGAGGCTGCCCACTAATTGCTTGAATAAAGTTTCATCCACAAGGGGTGAGGATGACTGAGTTGAAAGTTTGAGCCCTAGTTCCATAGAAGTCGTGGCAGGTTTGCAATCTTGCATTTTGAACCTGTCCACAAGATTTCTGGCATACTTGGACTGAGAGAGAAAGATGTTGTTCTCAGTCTGCCAGACTTCAACTTCCAAACAGTAATGAAGGAGTCCCAAATCTGTCATATCAAAGGTGCTGCACAAATCTTGTTTGATTCCATGGATCAAATGTGCTGAACTGCTAGTAATGATAAGGTCATCCACATAGACAACCACAAACAAAATATCATCACCAGTATGCTTGATATACAGGTTTGCATTTGATGGGCTTCGCTGAAAGCCTTGATCTATTAGGTACTTATCAATTTTCATGTACCAAGCCCGAGGAGCTTGTTTCAGACCATAGAGTGCTTTGACTATGTTGGCATTATGATACATATGTTGTACTTGATGGCAACCCACTCATCTCAGATGATAAACTATAGTGCAGCAAAGTTCACGCACTTTCATGCAGAGAAAAGCGCACGCACATGGGAAATCTTATGGTTGGTTCATGGT
>APFE031535347.1:67279-83786 GCA_000404065.3 Pinus taeda | reverse complement strand
TAGAGAAGCTCAAAAACAAAGAAGTATGACTGGGATCATGAAAAGAACCTACAATAACTTTTCTGCTCTTGAAAACGAAATTGAATGTTCTATTTTTAACAACTTCGGTCATGAAGATTTTGAACGCAGGAGCAGGTTTTGGCAAACAACTCAGAAGGAACAAGCCTCAAGTGCCAAAACATGGAGAATGAAAGAACAACAACCAGAAAGATGTGGTATAGCCTTATATGCGGAAGGGCAGGAAAATCAATGGTACATCGACAGTGGATTTTCAAAACATATGACGGGTGATAAGGAAAAACTTCAGTCGTATAGTGCTTTAGAAAAGGAGAAGAAGTTCTCATTTGGAAATGACACCCCTGCGTTCATAAAAGGTAAAGGTTCTGTTCTGTTGAAAGAAAAGGTCAAAGCTGGAAATGTTATGTATGTTGATGGCTTAAAGCATAATATATTGAGTGTCAGTCAGATGTGCGATCAAGGAACTGAGGTAATATTTCTATTAAATGGATGTAGTGTTCGTGATTTGATACAGGAGAAACAGTGATCAAAGGCATAAGAACTCCAAATAATTTATATATATTCAAAGAAGGACAACATCAATGCTATCCAAGCAAGAATGATGAACACTGGCTATGGCACCGGAGATTGGGGCACCTAAGCTTCTCACAAATAAGGAAAGCATGCAAATACCAGGCAGTTCGTGGTCTTCCAGACATCAAAATTCCAGACAATACAATACGCAATGTAGAAATTTCTCATTTCCCACCCCGGTTTTCAGTTTCACCTTATTTCTCCCATATACTTAAATGCCCTTTCCCATATACATACATTCAACATCTGAAAAAATAAATTTTTGCTGAAACACAAATTCTGGGAATTTTACAGAATGCTAAAAAATGCAGAAATAAAAAATCAGCAGGTACAAACAGTCATTTAACACATTTGAACATAGTGATTTTTGGTCAATGTGACCCTGGAAAAACCCCCTACAACTCTTGGGGAAAACCAGTTCGAGAGCTCCTTTTTATTTCTGAAAATGTCTTTTTTACAGTGAGAAATATTCAGCAAAAATCAACAAGCAAATTTACAACTTATCTCTTTTCTCGTGCCTCACAGCAAACAGGACAGCAATAAATGTTGTACAGCCTCCTCGATTTTCGTGCCCACTTTCAGTCTTAAATGTTGTTGTATTGCCTGCATCAAATGCATTGTACGAACTGCAATGAATGTGTTGTACGAACCTTGATTTGCGTGCAAAAAAAAAAAACTGCTCCTCGATTTCTATGCAAACCACTCCTCGATTTCTGTGCAAACCAGCTGTACATATTTCTAGAAAATTGTGCCAAAATCATTCTTTCACTGTGTGCTGAATCAGCTGTACAAATCTGCTCAACTACTGCCTTGGAATGTGTGCCAAGCTGTTGTCTCCTTCTCCTCCTTGTCCAGAAATCTCCCTTGCTCTCTTGCTCTCCTTCTCTCAATCTGCTCGTGAAAGAATGAATGGTCTCTTGCCTCCTTTTCCTCCTTTAATCTAATCCTAAGTGACTTTTGGATAACCTCTAAATCCAATGGCTGAAATAGATTGAGATCTAGGGCTGAGATTAAATGCTCATTTAAATCTCACTTTTTATTTTTTAACTCACCCCACTTTAATAAAGACCCACTTAGTCATTTATTTCCAAAGTCACTTTTCCGTTCTAATTTTACATTAACTTTATTAAAGTCACTTTAAAATTAGACTTTAGTAACTTTATCACTTAAAGTCACTTTTGAATTAGATTTAACTTTATAAAAATTATAAAGTTACTTCAGGAGAAAAATTAAATTCTTTTGGACACTTTTCCCTAAGCCAAAGATTAAAGCCTTAGGGAACCACCTGTCCTCCGGTACCAAATTTCAACTGCAGAAGTACCTCCCTCACTAAGACGGAGTGTTGTTAATTGTAGCTCTTATAGGTACTTCTGCAGATGCCCAAGTGTCTAAGCGTGCATAAGTTGCCCAAGACCTCCTTAGATACTTGCTTTAGTGGGAGCAAGTTGTTTTTGTAACTTAGCCTAAGTTAGACTTAAGAGAAGCACATAATTATTATGTCAATTTATTGAGCTAAAGTAAACTTAGGAAAGGTAAAGTTAATTATTGTAGTGATTATGTTTTAATCTAAAGGTCTCAAGTGAGGCGAGATCCAATCTCAGTTGTCAATCACTTTGGAGATTAGAGTTAGGAATTTGGTTCAATGTGAAGTTATAAAAACAAGGTTAAGGAGAGGGAGAAGTCACACCATACAACACAAGATTGAGAGAGGCTTCCCAATAAGTGTGTTGGATCTGAGGAAGGGGCAACAAGGGCATCTAGATCAGCCAAGGTGGGTTTGATCAATTGGATCAAATCCAATGTTGTATGTAATTCCTCAGTCAGCCCATTTTCTCAGGAAGGGAGCCCAAGTTCAGAGTTAATGAAGAACTCTGATTGGGCAGGCTCTGTGTGTCGAGATTGGTACCCTTTGCTTTCCACTGAAATTATTTGGTTGATACCCTAGATGGTGCTTTTATTCAGTAGACGTAAATCTGCTCAAAACTAATTGTTGGTTTGCTAGGGTAAGAAAAATTAATACACCCTAGTTCACTATCCTCCTTTTCACATTTGAAAGGGTTAGTTGGAGTTGGTTGAGGCTTTCTAGTGGTGTAACCCACTTCTTGGGCACAATAACCAAGGCATGCATTATTTTGTTGTTTCTTGGAAAGGTTGGCACACTTCATTAGGGTGCATTCCCTTGTGTTGGTTAGACATATTTATGACACAGTATATGGAGTAATATTTTATTAGAGATCTAACCATTATTGGCACACTCTCTTGGAATGCACTTCACTAGAGAGTATTTTATTATTTGTGGGTATCTAAGGTAAACATGGCACACTTTTCTTGGGCACACCTCTCTTAGATGCTCTCTCATCTTTATTGCATGGACATTTCAACTACACTTCTCATTATTTGAACTTCATTGGAGAACATGCTCACCTCTTTGGCTTGGCATTATATATTATTTTAATGGAGGTGGTTATGGAGGAGTTTTATGAAAGGGTGTGTGGCATACTTGGAAGGCCACGTGTGGCTTTTGCATGCATTTACTTGGTCTTATTACTATTTTTTGAGCGGGAACACTTGTGGGGACACTTCTTGTCATTCTTGGAGATATATATTTTATTATTTCATGGAGTTTTGGAATGGTCAAAACCCTAATTCGCCCTTATCTCCTTGGATTTGTCTTGGGGATATGGTCTACTTGCTATTTTGGGATTTTCACTGCTATATTTCTTGTGGAGCACTCCATCTTCATTGCAAATTGAACATTCATCCACAAAGTTGGTTGCCTTGGCATTCACATGTGGATTGGTTGTTTGCATCTTGTAGACCTCATAGAATTTTTCAAGGACGTTGTTATGGAGCATTCTCCTAAGAGAATTATTATATTGTTTATTGTCTCATGCATCTTGGATGGTGCAATTAATGATTTCTCTAGACCTTGGAGCACATCCTCTATGTGGAGATGTATTTTATTATATCTTGCATGTCTACATTCTTGGAGGGCACGATTCCATGTGGACACTTGGCAATTGACTTCATTTGGTGCCTATTTTTAGTCGTACAACCCCCTCTCATGAGCATTATATTGTCATTTCACTACTATGTTTTGATGAAGTGAGTTTTCCTTAACAAATTTCATCCACATGGTGTGACATGGTCAACCATAGATTGAGGAGAGATAGAACTACTCCAATATTTTAATATTTGTTTGACTCCTTTCATGGATTCAGTTAGAAAGATAACAATTCTTTATTGTATGAGAGAAGAGACTCACCCTATAAAGAGGAGCTCTCTTCCATTGTAGAAGTTGTTGAGAATGAGCTCCCCCCTTGGGCTACATTGTACATCATTCTGCCAAGCTTAATGGAAGAATGCAGGTATTGCATCTACTTTATGTGAAGTTTTACTTTTTGCAATTCTTTCAATTCTTGTTTATTTTTGTAGGAAAACTTTGTAACTAGTCAGGAAGGCCTTGTTGTAATGGAGCATCTAACATTTTGATAATGTAATGTGGGGATTAAACACCCCCTTATGTTCAATGTTGTTATATTAAACTTACATCTATTAACTAGGTTGTTGCTTGAACCAATATGACATCGACTTCATCGCTTTGTTTTAGAGTAGCACTCCTAACTCTCCAAGAATACTTTTCTACATCAATATTCAGCAAGCTAAGGCTGACTTGTGGCAATCATAACAAACCTTATTTTCCTTACACATTCATACATTAGCCTTCTTAGATCCATGCATTAGCAGCCCTTATTTGCCTTCCACGGCTGTGCATTGGCCCTTTTAGATCCATCCCTTCTTAACTGCAATTAGCCCACCATTTGGTAGGGCACTAATCTTGGGGTTTTCCATCGCCTTTTTGTTCTCACTCCATCCATGGTTTCGCCACTCTTAAAACCATATATTTTGTTAAGGATTAGTATTTGAGCAACACCTAGAACCCCACTCCATAACCTTAGCAATCCTAATCTCTAAGGAAACCCCCAACCCCCGAGTTGGAGAAGAGCAAATCCAAAACAAACAAAAGAATAAAAAAAAAAAAAAAAAGATACTTAAGTGACAGTGGGTAGCCTTCCTAAGTTGCTCAAAACTGGCCCCTTGATGCTTGGTACTTTACATCATTTTGAGATGCTAGATTATGTCCTACAGAATCAATCTCCGCATGTTGAGCTCTCCATGAATATAGTGTTATATTGGCCATGATCCCTAAAGAATCCAGTTTACCATGGATACTGTCCTCGGAATGAGGGGAGGTGCCCCCTGGGTTTCCATGGGATACGAGTTGAGCAGAGCTTGGCCAACTTATTGACCAAAACCAAGTCTGATAAAGTTAGACCAAGAGCCTTTTGGTAATTTTGACTCGACTCACCAGCTCATAGAGAAACGTCAACTTGAGAGTACATAGGGTTATAAAGAGAGATGTTTCTATAGCTGTTAAGAACAGAGAAGGATACACTTTGCAACAAAGAATCATTAGGGCATTTACTTGGATAACCCTAGGACAAATTAGTAATTACGTAGAAAACATAACTCCCATTACACTACATTTTGCAAGTCAGACAAGGTCTGATGCTACCGAAATGGAAGCAAATAGTTCAGATTGAAACGAAAGATGTATAGCCAACAAGACACATTTGGTTCTGCTATTTGTTTTGAACCCTCAAAGGCACCAAGGCAATTCACTGCTCCAAAAAGCTCGGCCACTAATCATCAGCTGCTAAAAGAAAGTACAGAACAGATTGCAACGGTCATGATCAGCAGCCAATGTTAGATTGCCATCTTGTGTTTTTTAAATCAATGCAACTAGTAGTTGATGTCATGTTCTTTGTGGGAATATTTGCCAAAAACAAATCCATAGCAATATAAGAATAAAAGATATATCTCACTGTTCTTCCGCATCAGTAGTATAAAGTTTAAACACAATAACAAACATTGACAATAGAAAATAGATAGAGTTGAATTAATCAAGATCGAAATGAAAAGTACATCAATCATAAGGAGGGAGACAGTCAGCCATACAAATAACTTGATTGGAGTAAAATGTAAAACATAGTTTATACCAAATTACATCATAACATGTATCGATTCTCATTATTAACGTGATGTGGCACTTTATACCCTATGACATTTTATAACCTAGTAGTAATGTCTAAAAATGTCCTAAGATGTGACCATTAGACTACATGAACTTATCAAGTATAAATACATAATAGACATAAAATGTTCTGCCCTGCAAAAGCTTCGATTGATGTGGACTAAGATGGATAAACCTTTTCTCGCTAAAATTTACTTTCTATAGCAAGGACTTAAGTTGGTGTTACCCAATGAACCCAAAATCATTGATCCTGCGACAGCAAAACTAATTGGTGCAACTAGGTCTTGTTGAATCATACAAGCTCTACCAGACAGGAAACACAACATATAGAGGAACAAAGAACAGATGCGGTATTTTTACATTATAAGGGAAGCAACAACCCCAGAGAATACAATCAATCATTTGATCATGGGAGTGCCTAGAACACTGCTACATGCCAATGTTATTAGAACCAAACCGGTTAGCCCAAATTGCAATCTAAAACCAGAAATGGTCAGTTCCATATAGAATTGACCTTTTTTGCCTGAATTGGTAGGTTCCATATAGAACCAACCCATATGGAGGATGCATGGGCCGACTAAAACTCCCAATGGAGCGAGATATGCAGTGCTTCTAGATATGAACACAACTGGAGTGTTTTTTAGCATATAAACACCAAGAAGCAAAACCATAAGAAAAACAACTGAATGATATGGTCCATGTTCAATACAAACTTCAATTGAAGTGCAACAAGTTGTTGAAAAAGACCCCTGCTTTAAGCACCATAGTCTTGGGTGATATTGATCCCTTTAGAGTGGGTTGTGGAGACTCGGCGAGTAACAACTGACAATGAAGACCTATCATTGATGGACTTGGACCCATCTCCATGGGCATAAGACCTAAGCACTACTGTTGGATGACGACCTTCAGGCCCACAAGAATCTAGTCAGAATCCCATTCCCGAGTCTACCCCTATGGAGGATGTAGAGAATGAGGATTCATTTGACTTTGTCATGATTAGAATATAGGGTCTGGAATCTAGACTATAGTTAATAATTATTGTTGTGGTTAACTTTTTACTCTAGAGACCATTTAAACTTCAAAGCCTCTTTGTTTACATATTTTGGCTCAAATATAGATTGCACTCAAATCCAATTTTAGTTTAATGCAACCTTACATGGTATATAACTGAGACAACTTTGCATATTTGTGTCTAATGGTGGTTTGGGTTCACATGAATATATAATTTTTAAATCAAAATTTAAATATTCTATGTATTTTTTGGTCAACTGGTTTTTGTTTCTGAGAGTTATCAACTCCAATTTTTGGGATTGACTGGTTCAGTCACCAACCAATTCTAATAACATTGCTACAAGCTTGAAAGTTAATAAAAATGGACACTATGGCCAATAAAAGAGAGAGTAGAAAGATCTAGTTCAAGCAAAAGAGGAAAACACTAAGAGGGGCAAAGCCCTAGCTCGACATCAACATCTTAACTAGAAATAAATTAGAAGTAGAGTCAGAAAAGGGAGAGGAGGAATTCATATCGCAATTGATCATTGAGAAGTGATCAATCCAAAACATGTCGTTGTCCTCTAGAGAGTACCCACGACAAAGGGGGGCTCATTGCACAATCAGAGGATGAGCTCTACTCCACAATTACACAATTTAGGAGGATCTCTAAAGCGAAATGAACTAACATACAATTCTAGGAGGAGCGCTAAAGCAAAATAAACTCTCTCTCCTAACAACAAAGGTGGAGGAGAAGAACCCCCTGATAAAAGTTTTCCTACTCAAAAAGAACCGGTAGGTAGTGCTCTCTATGGCGTGAATGTGAACTTGTAGAGAATAGCTGTTTATCGGTCAAGTAGGAGGAAGTTTGATGTCTCACTGATCGACCACCAACAAGCTCAAGAAGTGAAATTGACGCTTACTGCCTCTAAGAAATTATATATTTTGAAACAAAGTGATAAGCCTAATATTATTGGGTCTTGATATATCATGCAAGGTCTCTCATTTGTGGATCATCACTCACAGATGTATAATGCAATGTTATCGGAACCATACCAAACCAAATTGAACTGGTTAGTCCAACCAGTTTGGAGGCAAAACCAATCCAACTAGTTGCCCTGAACCAAAAAAGATTGGTTCGGCATTTTCTCACAGACCCAGCCCATTCTATATAGAACCGGCCAGTTCCATACAACATCCTACCACGCATCTAAGGACCCACCAAACTTATATATATATATATATATATATGAGTGGGGCAGCCTCATACTCAAACCTAGGGCCCTATTAATGCTATGTGATTAATGGTAATGCTAAATTATTGAAGTAAAAGGAAGAAAAAGAAATACTTAAGTTTTAAACATTACCATTAATTGTTTCAGAATGTTTGAGAGTGGTTCCAACCTCATTGGATTTCATATGGAGAAAGTAGAATTTTAAATCTCATTCAATATTTAGCAGTATTAACAGTTTTTAGGATCTCATTATTGGTAGGATTGCAATGTTTCCATTGGATTTTGTCATGTATGAGGGTATGGAACTAGCATTTAATCAAGAGCACCAAACCCTCTATATACCTCAATGTTGGCAGCATTGATTGTTGAACTCCATTGTCATGACCCTAGTAAAAATATACCCTTCACTCAAACAAAATCACTGATTTGCCATGTTAAGTTTTTTCTATCTTATTTTAATTATCAGAGGGTGATATTGATGATGAGGATCCCAAATATTTCGCAACGATATTGATGATGAGGATCCCAAATATTTGGCAATGATTTTGATGATATGTAGTTTTTTGTTGTGGCATGATTCTTTTTGGACTCCAAATGCCATTTAGAGCCTTTTTTTAATGTATTTTTCGTTTAAAGATGGGTCCTAAGGCTTGGTGTCAATGTTACTTGGGAGCGGGAGCGAAAGCAGGGAGCGGGAGCAAAAACGAGAGCAGGAACAACATTTTTAGAAGCTCCCGGTTTGGGAGCGAATCCCGAAGCGTTTTTTATATAATAAATATTTTTTTAATATTTTTTATATTTTAGATAACATATATGTCAACAAAAACATGTAGAATAACGAATTAGATATAAACTCATAGATTGAACCATACAACAACAATCCTTAGAAGTTTATAGTCTTCATCAACCATGTCCACAAGTTAGTAACATAGTAACATACAACATATTGAGTCTCATGATCATCAATCTTAAAGTTTCAAGCTTTCAAAATTCAATATATAACATTTATCATCATTGATCACCAAAGTTGTACTTGTAAGCTAAGTGTAACCATTACAACAAATAATATCTAACATGAAATGAAACAACTTTCAACTTTCATGAAGCGTCATATTCATAATTCATTACTAATGAGTTATAATTGCCAACTTCAAACTTAAATTGTCATACATTGTTTAAAAAAATATCATAATAAATATGAAAGAGTCAATAGTTATAAAAGCTACCAAAAACTAGAAAAGAGAAGTAAATCTATTATCTATTTCTTATGCTTGGCTTTCTTGCCACCACAAGAAATGTCTAATTTTTTAGTCTTGTTGGAAAATTGTATCTTTGTCATTAATATCACCCTCTAAGCATTAATATCCAGAGGTATCTTTGTCATTACCTGTGTATCTGTATAGGGATCTTTGTCATTAATATCACCCTTTAAGCATTAACATAAGATAGAACAAGCATAGCATGTCAAGTCAAGATTTTGTTTGACTGATGCGTACATTTTTAGGAGGGTCATGATAGAGGAGTTCGACAACCAATGTCACTAACATTAAGGTACATAGAGGGATTGGTGCTCTTGATTAAATATGAGTTCCTACCCTAATACATGACAAAAATCAATGGAAACATTGCAATCCCCCAATCCTGAAAAACTGATAAGTCTGCTGGATTTTGAATGAAATCTAAAATTCTACTTTCTCCATATGAAATCCAATGAAACCGGAACCACTCTCAAACATCCTGAGTCATTTCATGGTAATGTTAAAAATTTAAGTAAAAGTGACAATGAAGATTAAGGAGAATGTCACTTTTACTTTAAGAATTTAACATTACCATGAATAGCATATCAATACTAGGGCCTGGACTTGATCATTACGCTGCCCCACTCAAAAATTATTTGTTTCTTTCAAAAAAAATTGCATTTCGAACATTACAACCACAAAAAAAATTGCAAAAAAGGAAAAACGCTCCCGAAAAGGTAGGGAGCGAAAAAAATTTTAGGGAGCGCGCTCCCGACCCGCTCCCGAGTCGCTCCCACCCGGAGCGCAATTGGGAGCGGGATCGAGAGGGGGAGGGCGCTCCCCCGCAACACTACTTGGTGTCCAGCCTAGGAAAGAGTGTCCTAATGTAACCACCTTTACTTAAATTTATGGGAAATAAAGTTAAAGTGAATTTATAAGTCTATAATATCCCCATTTTCAGTTTCCCTTATGATGTGGTTAGGATGGATTTCCAAGGTTTGTGACAGCCATGTCACAAGGGCGAGATTACGTCATCGAAGGGCCTGGAGGAGTTTTAAAGAGCTTCATGAGGTCCAATAGGGTTCGCCTACAGTATTTCATCCTCAAGGTCAATTCCACACACTTCATTCTTAGTTCCGTTTCATTCTACCAATTCCCATAAAACGAGATTATTATCAGCGTATTTTAAATTAAAAACACTAAAATTGTTATTGGGAGCAGATTCTTTGGAGGAACACCTTAGTGTAATAGCTCGTTGGAACCGAGATAAAGAGATCTATTGGATGGAATGGTGAAAAGTGACTTATAGTGGCCGGAAAAGGTATGGTGGTCGAATATCATTTCCCAAGATTAAAAGTGATTTTAATTAGTCACTTATTAAATACAAAGGGGAAAAGTGCTTAATTGAAAAAAAAAATGCCGAAAAGGGAAAAGTGACTTAAATAAAATAAAATAAAAGTCACTAAAATAAAGTGAAGGGGAGAAGCTTCTATAGTGGGAATAAAATAATAAAAAAAAGTGCTTTTAGAAGGCCAGAGAGAGAGATCTATCCAATCTTTAAAAAGAGGGGGAGCAAATCATTTGGGATATTTGGATGGGAGTATTTTCTTTGGAGAATTCTTTTGAGAACTTGGTTTTCAGGTTTGGAAAGCCCTAGGATGAAAACTCTTGGGTTTCTTAGTGTGTTGGACGAAACCCCAACTCACTGTTGAGGAGATTCCATTTAGAAATCTCACTGGGCTTCATCGGCATCAATTGTTGAACAAATCTGGAGCATATCTGTGGATTGGAGTGGGGATCACTCAAATCTCCAATTTGAGCTACATTTCCAATACTATTTTGGGAAGCCAAGATCTGCATTGCAGCAGGAAATTTGGAGGCCGTATTGTTTATTTTGGAGAGGGTTTTCAGCTATTATCAACCATGCAGACATGTTGACGGTGTTTAACAGGTTCCAGTCCAGATTTGGCATGTAATATCTTATTCCAGTTAATGAAATAAGGTTGATTTCTTAATAAATATTATCTATGTTTCTTGCTAAGTTTTGCCAAAGTTTCATGGTGATTATTTTGTGGCAAATTTATCTGTGTGAATTTTTCTAAAGAACTGTCCAGAAAAGATTTATCAAAAGTCTTAATATTTTCTAGGTATTTATGGCTTAATAAATAAAAAAGGTATATTACAGTGGTATCAGAGCATAATTTTGGCCAGTTGTGGGTTAAAATCGAAGTGATGCCAAGTTTGAAGTACTGTCATATTTCGAAAAGCCAAGTTCGTGGGTTATTTTCTCCTGAAGACGGAGGCATTTTTTTAAGACGAATTTGCTTGATATGTTGAGGCTAAATTTCTTATTTCAGCAAGGGCCCGAAAATTCTTGTTCCAGAAAGGGGGCCAAATTTGTATTGCTTATTTCAGAGGTCGAGTTGCTATTGTTGGAGGTCAATTTATCTTCAAAGAGGCCGAACCTTATTTGCTTATTTTAGGGCTGAATTTATATTTAACTTGGAGACCAAATTACTTGTTCATCTGAAGGCTGAGTTACCGATTGTCTTGGAGACCAATTTATTTTCACAAAGAGACCAAATTCTTCACCTTTTTTTGGAGGGCTAAGTTTATTGAGCTAAATCATATACAATTTATGGAGGTCGAGTTCGCTAGTCATTGGGCAAGATTTGATTGCAGAGGGAGGCCGACATAGCAATCTCAAAGGAAGCTGAGAATATCATTTCCAGGAGGTCACATCAGCATTCATTGCTAGGGTCGAGTTATGATTTTTACTGACAAAAAATTTATGTGCTGGAGAGCCACGAGTTTCTACAGGGGAATATCTGGGACTGAAATTCCTATTACTCAAAGCAGAGCACAGCATATTAGTTGGGCCAAGTTATCCACTCCTGTAACCAAGCAATTGGTGGACCGAGCTTGAATTCGAGGATAAGTTTGTTGTGTGTGTTCACATTGTAACCTGGGCAGAATTTCTCTATCACAGACAAAGGGAGGAAGCCGAGGATTGACTTGCTGCCAAGAACAGGAATTTGAAGATGTAGTATTCCAAACGGTGGTCGAAAAGGGAATCTTTACATGCACACTTAAGAATCTATCAATTTTGCAAAGTGCAGCAGTGATTGGTGGTGCGCATAAAGCAAAAGAATTGTTGTTCATGGCTTTTATTCATCGATTGATCTAGCCATTATTTGTTCATGCGTTTGATTTGGTCACGGATCGCCTTAATGGAGCGGATTGTTGCTGGTGGTTGGAGTGCAATGTAAAAGCAACTGTGTGACCTGTAGCAAAACCTGTGCGCATAGAATTGACATATATATCTGTGCAAAGATCAGATCACGGTTTATTGCAGTCAACTCAGATAGATGGTATGAATTAATTTTGCTGTTGTGCGATTGGTGTAGTCTCGTTGCAGAAATCGTGAAGTTCTGGCAGAGTGATTGCAGAGCAAATGGAGTATGATGGATCTGTGTGATCACAGTGAGGTAGCCAGTGCGTAGGACAGAGATCGATAAGAGTTGAATGGCAGAACATTTGCAGTGCGCATGGAGGGTATGGTGTAAAGGAATATTGTTGAAGATCATGGCATATCCCTATGTGACAGTATATCAGAGGTTGTAGTTGTTGAGCTTGTGTTTTGTAATTGTTAACACAGTTTGTGCAGGGGCCAAAATCAGTGAAAGTTACTTGTAGTGCTTCAGTTGTCTAGCTGCTATATACGACACTACTATTGTCTTATCTTTATAGCCCTGTAATGTTTATGTTTTGTCATGAGATCTGAGTGTGCCTTGAGATGGGATGAGTTGAGTTTGAGAGTATGTTGTCATTGCAGTTAAATTATATGGCAGAGTGATCGACAGGTAAACATACAGGAAGTAATGATTTGGATCTGCTATAGCTTAGAATTATTACTGCTGTGAGTTTATTGTTGCTAGTTTGATAGTAAGGAATGAGGCCTAGATTTTGAGTTGCTCTGCCAACACCTGTGGCTGATTATTACTTGTTGTCATTGTATATATATTTGTTTATGATTGATATCACTGTTGTTGAGTGTAAGAAGGGTTGTTGCTTATCATTTCCATTGCCTTGTATATGTTACTGCTAGGGTATCAGTAGAGTTGTTGAATGAAGGAATTTTTAATAGACCTCCTAAATCAGCACAGCAGTGCATTAGACGATGCCTTAGGCAGCAATGCTCTTTTGGGCCAAAGAAAAAGGCAGAACAACAGACCCTTCTCAAGAGGAGTCCATGCTATTTTACAGCGGGAGCGACCAAGGGATTTGCAGAAAGAGCGAGAGATAGGGAATTTGCTCTTTGTACTCGGGTCAGATTTGAAGATCATGAGGGTGACAGCGAAAGCTTATCTTCTTAATTTGGAGAAGTTATACTCACTTCTTCCTGAGGTGAAACAATCAGATTGGACGAGTTTAAATTGGGCCCTAAAACCAACAATGCTTGGCTTGATACAACAAAAGTTCTTGGAGCACCCATGTGAAGCAATAAGACTTATAGTTGCTTCCTGTCTTAGCAAGATAATAAGGCTAACTTCTCCTATACTTCCTTAGAATGATGATATTATGTGAAATGTTTTCCAGCTGATAGTAGAAACCTTTCAGCACTTAGACAACACCCTGGGTCCCACCTTTGGAAAAAAGCTCAAGATTTTAGAGATCATGGCCGGGGTCAAACCATATGGCATCATGCTTCATCTAGAATGCAATAACTTGTTGCTTCAAATGTTCCAATGTTTCTTCAACATCAAGGAACATCATCCTATCAATGTTAAAACAAACATGCAAACTATTTTGTCTTCAATTATGAGATAACATGATGCCATTTGCAAGCATCTACAGTCCAGATTGTTGGCCAATTGGAGGAAGGAACAGTTTGTCTCACTTTTTGATAATGAACTAGCCGAAAGGTTGGTTGAGCAAAACATAAAACTGTTCAAAAGGTAGTTGACGAACAGGGAGTTGATGAGGATGCAAGTTTGTGGGGAAGAAAATGATGCAAATGTTCAAACATGCAACAAGGATGAATGAACGAGGAAAAATCTTTGCTTCAACTTCAAGGGACCTTTGGAGCCTAATCACTCATGTTCGAGTGAAATAGAGGAGACAACAGGGGTAGATTAGGAGGAGATTCCTTCTGATCACTCTAATGAGAGTGAGATGGACTCATCGTGTATTGAGTATGAGCAATCATGTGGAGACGTTGACAGCAGTCCATCTATGCATCCATGTTTGATGGCTGAGAATGGTGAGCAGCAGATTGATCCCATTAGTGAAGAAGGCCAAGGAGAAGACACTCAGGAATACTTGAGGGATGAACCACTAGTGATGATCCCACATGAAGAGCACTTAGAGGAGTATGACATGCATAGTATGCATGATGAGTCATCTTTGGAGAGCCAGTTTGAGTCGTGGTCGAGGGAGTTGATCATCCATCTTTGGGACCAAGCATTGATGAGGTGCAGTAGATGCATAGGTATTCAATGTTAGTTTTTGTAGTCTGGACAGGTGTTCTAGTCTCAAATGGTGTCTATAAAACTAAGGAACACAGTGGATTAATTAACTCGAAGTGAAAAGTCTTAATTAAATTAATTAGCCAGTTTTAATTATTTTCCTAAGTCTAACATAAGATTATGGGTTAATTAATCGAGATTAATTGAGACAAATCAATTTTGCTCTAGAGACTTCTAGAAAAGTTATTTTTATAAGTCGATATGATCTTATTCGTCGATTGGAGTTAGATCGTGGTCGTTGATTCGCCAACAAGAGATTATAAAAGGAGATCGATGGGGCTTCTAGAGAAAAATTCGATGTGTTAACAACAAGGGCATAGTGATAACATGGGAGACATCGGCAGTAAGGATCAGCAATGATTAAGACTATTTTTCCGAAGAGGAATTCTTCACAATGATTCTAGTTTTCCAAGAGCAAGGAAGAGGTTGAATTATTCTGTGGGAGGAACGCCAATATAGGCAGTGCGAGTAGCCAATTATTCCAATGCGAGTTGCTAGAGGCTCGTTTCAGTTCCCTGTTTATAGTACATTGCCCAGAGGCAGTGCGAGTTGGTTTATCGAGTTGCTGGAGGCAGTGTTTACTCACGAGATTGAATTCAAGACACTGTGAGTTTTTGGAGGTCAGTTCGTATTATCCAGATAGGCAATGTGAATTGCAAGAGGCGCTGTAAATAGCCTAGGAGAGGCTGAGTTGGTTTGCAAAGGGAAAATCTTGCTTTCCCAGTTTGATTTGGTTAGTGGAAAAGATTTGTCGATGACACCAACCTAAATTGGACTCATGGTAAGGCAGAGCTTGAGAGGTTCTTCAATCATCTTAACTCTATATCTTCTGAAATCAAATTTACTATGGAGCTTGAAGAGAATGGTAAGATCCCCTTTCTAGACGTTCTGATCAGTAGAAAGGAGGATGGTACTTTGGGTCACCAGGTCTATAGGAAGAAAACTCACACTGATAGCTATCTTCATGCTGACTCTTACCATCATCCCTCCCAGAAATCTTGGCGTCTTGAACACCCTAGCTGTTAGGGCTTTCAGAAATTTCTGACCTGATCACCTAAGGGATGAGATTGAACACTTAACCTGTCTCAAAGCATTGATACAAGGAGTGGAGTATCAAGAGAGCTATAAGAAGGGCTCAGGACAGGGCCCTCTCTAAGCGTCCCCCTGAAGACAAGAAAGAAAATCATGGGAAAGTTTACCTTCCATTCATCCAAGGGACTACCGATAAGATTGCAAAAATTTTAAGGAAGAAGAACATAGACACTCAATTTACAACATGTGGAACGATAAGGCAAATGATGAGGTCGGTTAAGGATAAAATTGATCGTCAACAACTCAAGGGAGTGTACAAGATTGCTTGTTCATGTGGCAAGAGTTATATTGGGGAAACAGGTCAGTCTCTGAAAATAAGACTAAAAGAGCACGCGGCTGACATAAAGAATGAAAGATCCCGTACATCAACCCTTGCAGAGCACTTGTCCAAGACCAAGCATCATATGTGTTTGGAAGAAGCCAAGGTAATTGCAAGAGAGGACAAATATCACAAAAGGAAAATCAGAGAGGCCATTGAAATTATAAAATTTCCGCAGAACCTCAACAGGGACAATGGGAGTGAAATCAGTGGAAATTGGCTTCCCCTGATCAGACAAATAAACCCCTCCGGACCCTTGGAAGCATAAGAACAAAAAAGGGTCTTCCATTTCGAAGGTTTGATTAATTAATTAATTAAAGCAAATTAATTATTTAATTTAATTTAATTAATTATATTAATTAAGTCAAATTAAATTAATGATTTAATTCTTAATAAATAAAATATAAAAATATAAATAT
>APFE031535347.1:10769-66055 GCA_000404065.3 Pinus taeda | reverse complement strand
AAAAAAAAATTAAATTAGAAATCAAGTGTCGGCCCTTATATAAAATTAGGGTTCTTGGTTTATTTATATCCAAGCGCATGGCTCCTCTCAATAATCTTTCATTCATATTCTATCTATCCGATTTGTCCTGATGATGGACCCCCTTTGGGGTTTGAAACGTCGACAGAATGAACACAAAACTATGGATAATCCGGATCATACCACTGCAGGAATAAATTTGTCGAAGGTTTTTTGTTACGCGACAAATAGTTGATATAAATTTCAATTATAGATTTACTAAAGAATAATAAAATCCCTCATTTACAGAACTAGTTTTCCCTTCAGGTTTTCAGGGACAATTTGTCCAAAAATACCGGTCTGAAATTTTATGTGTGTGTTATTTTCTCAGTTCCTGTTATTATTCATTTGTGAAATTGCAGTTGTGTTATTTTCAGTATTTGGTGCAAGTAATTTACAAAAGAAAAATAATTTGTAAAGATAGAAGATTAATAACCAGTAACTGCAATAGAATTTTCACATGGTATCAGAGCAACTCATTGAAGCGCAGATTTCAAGGCAAAATAGCTCAGCACAGGGCACAAGAAGAGAAATCGAGGGTTTATAAAATCCAATTAGAACTTCTCCAGATTTATTTGGGTTTTATCTATTTTTCGAGGGTTTTCATAGATGGCTTTAGCTAGATTGAGAGATCAGGACAGATTGGATAGAGCTTCAAACTTTGGTGCTTGGAAAGCCAGAATTTCGTTGTTGCTACAGAAGAATGGTCTCAAAGAATATGTGACCAGTGTTGTAGCTATACCAACAAATCCAACATAACTCATGGCATACAAGAAGGAAGATACCAAGACGAGAAGAATAATCCTTGATACTGTTAACGATCATATCGTTCCACATATCGCAAACTTGGATACCGCGAAGAAGATGTGGGATGTCGTTCTAAATTTGTACCAGAATGATACCATGAACAGGAAGTTGATTCTTAGGGAGAAGTTGAGAAATTCCAAGATTAATACGGGCGAAGACATTGTTAGCTACCTCACTAAGCTCGGACTTGTCAACGTTAGAAAATCAGAAAGGCAAAAAGATCTCCTTTCTCTTGATAGTTACTTGTGATTATCTTTGAATTCTTATTATCTTCTTTCTTCTTATCATCAAGCAGCTACCAAAACATAAATACATGAAGACCAACACAACAAAGACACGGGATGTAGGCTCTCAGCCAAGGCTAAAACCCCTTTTCTGGGGGAAAACCCAAAAAATCTCCTCTTCTATAAAACCAAATCAAATGAGATGACCAAGGCCTTTTGACCAAGACTAAGACCTCCAATCCACCAAGTCAACCTCCCAAGATGATTCTTCCAAGATGATCAAGATCAGCTTCTAGTCAACAAGAGTTAGCCTTCTTCAACACTGCAACAAACCCAGATTTCATCCTCCTACAACAAAATTTCGGCCCAACTGCAACAACCTAGAAACTCGCACGTCTAGTAGAAAGGAGATAATTTCGACTTCCTTTTGCTTTGACAAGTGTCTCCTTCTTCACTAGGTTTTCTCCTTTTCTAGGTATTTCGAACTTCTTTATTAACTTCAAATTGCAGATCGAGCTTGTTGATTGATTGAATGCTCAAATAGGTCCAATGGCATTTCTTTTATAGTCTTTCTGTGAGGTTGAATGCCTTCAATGAGACCAATTTGACTAGAGGGCAGGCCGACTTGGTGGTGGAGGCATAAAATACAATTTTGACTCAAAAATAAATTTCTTTCTTAACATACAAAGCCCAGGAAGGGTCTAGACCATAATTACAAGGACTATGATTCATGGCATAAACCCTAGAAAATGGGTGCTTTTGACCTAGAAATAAAATAAATGAAGCATGAAACATGTTATCACTCAAAATTTCACTAGGTTGTGATGGTGAAAACTACGAGGTAACCTAAAACCACTTTAGGATTGAAAGTTGGCCCTTCAATTTGGAGAGGGATCTCTCATCAACTCTGCTACTCTAGGTCACAACAACAACAGGTCTTTAATATGCTTAGTGTCCAGGTTTAACTTGTAACAATGATAAACTTGGTTTGGAAAAAAGGAAATGGGACCATTGGGCATGGAGTCAAGTTGATGTGTTGATTGAAGTATACTCAACACTGGGTTTATGAACATACAAAACTCGAACGCAGGACATGTGGTATTTCATTAGACATTAAATTTGTATCCGTATGATGGCAAAAAAAGAAGACAATCCATTAATACAAACAGAATGAAATAGATCATACAGAATTAATTATATTCATATAACTTCATTCAAACATGAAGAATCAACATTCCATGATAAACAAAGTAGGAAACACAAAAACTTGGAAACCGACAGTGAAACACCATAACATGAATCTCTGAAAAGACATTCATATCCTTCCTACTTGAAAAACCTTTAAAAATATTAAAGGGCTGATAAAAATATGCCAAAAGGTTTTCTCTCAGGTCCCAACCCTTTCTACTTAAAAACTGATTGTTTAAATAACCAAAACAATAAAATCTGTCATTGATTTACTGGAAAGAAAATCAACTAAAATCATAACAAATAAGCTAAAAATAAACTGGTTACAGTGGATCTCGAATAGTTGAAAAGCTACTGAAAATTGTTGGAAACAAATCTGGAACTACCTCTTAGAATCTGGATCTGGTCTTTATCCTGGAAATTTGGTATCTAATTGCCATTTATTATCATTTAACTACCTTCATATCTGGGAAAGATTAATTCCTGGTTTTATGCCTCGATATATGGAAACAAATTTATATCTTAGAATGCTCAATTTCTTCAATGCCATATATTGATTTGATGCCCAAGTCAAATTGATGAGGTGGCTCGTCAACAGCTGTCCATGAGCTTTTCTGGCGAATTCCTAAAAAATAAGCTTCAAAGAGCCATTCAAATCTGTAAAATCCGAGAAGTTTTTTTAAATCCCAACAAAAGCCTCTTTTGGTTTTCAAAAATTCGTTTCCAACTGCTCAGAAACTGAGCCCAAAGTTACTGTCTTTTACAAGAAAAAACAGTAAAAAAAAACAAAATTTTGTCATCATGTTCAAAATAGTAAGTTCACCATGGATCTCGGCCTTGATTCATCAAAACGGGAGTCTGGTACGTGAATCCAACTTGCATGAGATTTATCATGATCAAAGCCTCTTATCGTTGCCTCAATCATGTCATTAACTTTGATAACAATTATCACATTTGGTGGTGGTAAATTCAATAATTCTTCATTTTGAGAAAATTTAATAACATGTCACACTCAACACCATCTGTCAAAGGATGATAGGTTATGCTGCCAACTGATTTGTCAATGCTCACTTGTTCAGAAATTAAAACATTTGTTGACATTTAATTTTTCAGTGATTTTCCTTTTGCATCGTTAAAACAACACTGACAAATTATCTGTCATCGCATCCCAAAACTGTTTAAAATTTAGAACACCAGATTAGATTAAGTTGCCCATGAAACTTGAACTGTGATAACAACCAGCTGCAATGGGGATGCTAACCCCCCCGTAGACCAGGTGCCTAATCCATTGGTGATCTGAACTCTAAAACTTGCAACCTATGACCTGCTTCCAATCCTGAGACTCGTAACATGCTCATGAAATCCATCTGAACCAACCCCAGACTTAAAACAAGACTACAATTTGAAAACTAAATGTTGGAAATTGTCACTTCCGGAATGCCAATCCTTTATACACACTGGAAGATCATACTCAAACTGAAACCAAATTATTTTGAAAAACTGACCATTGTTGAAAATCAAGCTGAAATAATTGTTAGCTCAGCAAGCTTATTTGCAAATAAATTCCTACCCTACTCTAATCAGCCAAATTTACTTGTTTCAGGTATAGTCATGCTTCCAATGAAGCCATGAATTCATTTGACTGATTGTTTTAACTTCATTGGTGCCTTCAATCCTTGATCTAAATTGTAGTTGAGTTAACTTTGACTGAAAATGAAATCTAAATTCATGCTTGCAGTCTATATACACTTCAAATTTTTATTCCCAAGAGGTCTCCATATAAATCGCTACAGAATCATAACAATCAAAAGAGGTAGAAGCTTGATATAGTTTATAATAACCTCTTTCACTAGCTCCATATCAATAGATTGTCTTTCTGTAATCTTTCCTTTAGCAAGCATAAATCCATCATTGTTTTCTTTACTGTCTTCCTGCAACTCTATGGCATAGCTATCATATACTGGTTCACAATTTCCATGAGGTTGTTGACTAAATTTTTTCCATGAACGAGAAAACCACTGGTTGCTTTTGTAGACAATCCTCATCAAAATCATCATATTCATCGTATATTGGCTGAATGTTGTTCCAATTCTTAGTATATTCTAACAAAGAAACTTGTTCACTTTCATGTATATCAGCTTCTTGAAACAATGGTTGAATACACACTCCATCTTCTGAAAATGAACTAATAATTTCTTGAACAGCGAAATCCACAGGTGTTTGAAAAGGATCATCATTATTCATCAAAAATAGACAAATCAAGATGTGATTCTGTGTCACATGCATTTTCAACCTCGTTGTCTTGGAACACTTCATGTTGTAGATAAGAATTTTCAAAAGAATTGGTTTGATGAGGCAGAACTTGAGACATTCTTTGCGCTTCTAGTTCTCTCTCAATTTCTTTAGCAAGCATCTTTAAACAATTAATTTGGTCCTCTACATCAAAGATGTTGCATGAACCTAAATAACGACAAATAAAGATAAAGAAATATCTTGATCCCATTCATCATTAGAAAACATACCAGTCCACTGTTTAAAATCACAAAAAGAAAGAAGGTTTGCCACAAACCCTGTTGTCTTGACTCGTGAGGTAATTGGATCAGCCGTTGAGCTCGTCATTCCATAAATCAAGGGAGTAACCAGTGAAATTTACGAGCTATGAAGCTTTCTAATAGTGGAGTCGCCATTGATACTTTGAATTCTGAATTCTGCAAAATGGAATCGTCGGGTGAATGATACACGACTTGATTATGTTTGATCCTTGTTCACCATCAATGATCAAATTTAGATCTTTGTCGTTCTTTCCTAGGGAAGATTTAACCTTCGTTCCTCGGCAACAATGCCAAGATGTTATCAATCAAAATTTCACCAGGCTATGATGGTGCAAACTCTGAGGTAACCTCAAACCACTTTAGGATTGAAAGTTGGCACTTCAATCTGGAGAGGGATCTTTCATCAACTCTGCTACTCTAAGTCAAAACAGCAGTAGGTCTTTAATATGCTCAATGGCCAGGTTTAACTTGTAGCAATGATGAACTTGGTTTGGAAAAAAGGAAATGGGACCATTGAGCATGCAGTCAAGTTGATGTGTTGATTGAAGGATACTCAAGACTGGGTACATATGGTATTTCATTAGACATTAAATCTGTAGCATTATGATGGTAGAAATAGAAAACAATCCATTAATGTAAAGCGTTTAACTTGAACAAATTATGCTTTAACTTTAGAAAATAGGGTGGTTTGAATGTAATGAAATAGAGCATACATAATGAATTATATTCATATAACTTCATTCAACCTTGAAGAATCAACACTCCATGATAAACAAAGTAGGAAGCACAAAAACTTAGAAACCGACAGTGAAACACCATAACATGAATCTCCGAGAAGACATTCATATCCTTCCTACTTGAAAAACCTTTATTAATATCAAAGGGCCAATACAAATATGCCAAAAGGTTTTCTCTCAGGTCCCAACCCTTTTTACTTACAAACTAGTTGTTTAAATCAATGTTGCGAACATCTCGATAACATCCCGATTTTATCTTGAAATCATGATTTTTTGGCCTAGCCGATGTTTTCCGATTTTTACAGATATTTTGATGGTATCTTAATTTTGTCGATGTTTGCCAATTTTTACCGATATTTTAGCGATTTTTACCATTTTTTGGTTTTTTGAACTCTTGTCGATTTTATCCTGATGTCGATGTTCACAACATTGGTTTAAATGACCAAAACAATAACAATTTGTTGTTGATTTACTGGAAAGAAAATCAATTAAAAGCATAACAAATAAGCTAAAAATAAATTGGTTACAATGGATCTTGAATAGTTGGAAAGCTACTGGAAATTGTTGGAAATAAATCTAGACCTACCTCTTAGAATTTGGATCTGGTCTTTATCCTAAAAATTTGGGATCTAATTACCATTTATTGTGATTTAACTACCTTCAAATCTAGGAAAGATTGATTCCAAGATTTATGCCTAAGTATATGCAAACAAATTTATGGCTTAGAATGCTCAACTTCTTCGATGCCATCTGTTGATTTGATGCCCAAGTCAAATTGATGAGGTGGCTCAACAACAGCTGTCCATGAGCTTTTTCTCGCAAATTCCTGAAAAATAGGCTTCAAAGAGCCATTCGAATTTGCAAAACCGTGATAGCTATGTGAAATCTGAGAGAGTTTCTTCTAAATGAGTTTGTTCACAACAAAAACCTCTTTTGGTTTTCAAAAATTCACTTCCAGTTGTTCGGAAACCGCACCCAAAGTTACCGTCTTTTATAGGAAAAACAGTCTTAAAAAAACAGAGTTTTGTCATCAAGTTCAAAATAGTAAGTTCACCATGGATCTTGGATTTGATTCATCAAAAAGGGAGTTTGGTACGTGAATCCAACTTGCATGAGCTTTATCATGATCAAAGCCTCTTATCGTTGCCTCAATCATGTCATTAATTTTGATAACGATTATCACATTTGGCGGTGGTGAATTCAAACAATTCTTCATTTCACAAAAATTTAATAACATGTCACACCAACTAATTTATCAACGCCATTTTCAAATGATGATAGGTTATGCTGCCAACTGATTTGCCAGCACTCGCTTGCTCAGAAATTAAAACATTCACTAACATTTAATTTGTCAATGCTTTTCCTTTTGACTCGTTAAAACAACGCTAACAAATTATCTGTCAGCGCATCCCAAAACTGTTTAAAATTTAAAACACCAGATTAGATTAAGTTGCCCATGAAACTTGAACTGTGATAACAAAACCCATGCTTACAAATAGATTTTCTTTTACAATAATTGTTTTTTCTTCCTTTTGACAAATACATTATATCATGGCTCAAATATAATTATGAAAATCGATACTAGTTACATTTCTCAACACTCCCTCTTAACTAGAGAGGTATTCATAATTGTTCAACCGATACAAGGTTGACCTCAATTTGAAATGTTCTTAAGAAGAGTACAACAACATACGCAATGTTAGGGATACCCTAACTACCAAGGTATCCACCCAACACAGACTAAGGTGTCATCTAGGCATTTGCCACTATAGGTACCATCAGGCTACAACCCTGGTATCAATCCAACAGGATATAGATACCATCTAGGCCTCCATGCACTGACACCAACCCTAACAAGGGTCCAGTTATCAACACTAAACCGAAGCTCCACACAATACCCTCCATCATGGGATCTAGACATCAACTGAGATCTCAATACTAACCAGACCACGATGTCATCCCAAGTAGCATCATACAAGCAGTTTTATGTTACTCATCTCTCCCTCTAAACCAAATAAGAGATATCCACCAATCCACACATGCTCCTAAAATAAGCTAACTTCTTGTTGGGAAGAGATTTCGTCAAGACATCAACTACTTGTTCATCTGTTGGCACATACAATAGCTTCACAACCCCAATCAATATCAAACTTATCATGAATTCTTGTTCACAACTTCATTAATCATGAATAACCATCTGTAGTGCTCTAGCCTTTCTCCAATTTTCATTATTTCTTCATGGTCTTTACTATTTTCACAATATGCCCTCCCTCTTAATTGGGGAGATATACACTTTCTTTATCCAAACTTCTTCTTTAATAGGGGACAAATTTATTAACAACTAAGCCACACAGGCTCTTTCTTTTGCATCATCATACCATTGGAGAACTTCAACCTTCCAGAACATCATTTCTTCTATCTTCACAAGGTCATCAGCGATTGAAACTCCAATGCCAACAAGATTCTTACAGCTCCCTCTTTCCATCATGTTTATCAAAGTCATCAACAAGTATCATCGTAAGGTCATCATCAAGAATGAAATAGGTAAGCATCTTCAACATCTAGAAGATTATGTACCTGCAAATAATACAACAAGTACACCCAAGCACAAATATACAAGAGCATGAAGTTAACTTTATCAATATAGGGTTAGCATGGAGCATCTAGGGTTATCAAATAAGAAATCAATCCAAAACTTAAACTTGGTTAGGATTGTAATCAACAAGGGTTACATTTTTCATGCCCTAGACTTTCACAACAATTTTGCTAGGGTTTTTGTCACAAACCCTAGATATCATCATCAAAACTAAACCTTAGATACCAACAACTAAATCAAGGTAGGATCTCAACGAAAGCTTTTTACATCTAGGGTTTCTAGAATCTTACATCAATTTCTACTAGGGTTTTGTCATAAACCCTAGATATAGTCATCAAAATTTTAACATTAGACAAATAACTAGACTGAGTTAGGAGTTCAAACATACGGAAGCATATACACCTAGGGTTTCATTCCTATGATCTCACATTAATTATTATAAAGGTTTTATCACAAATCCTAATTCATCAAAACCCTAAAAGTCTAGGGTTTCATCACATAACTTAGACATCAACAACAAACCCTAATGGGCTAGGGTTTCATCATAACATCAACAAACCCTAAACATCAAGAGGTTAGGGTTTTATAATGAACCCTAAAGGTTAGGGTTTTACCAAAGTGAACAAACGATAAAGAGTATGATAAGGGTTGATTTAATCTAAAGATTAATCACCCTAAATAAGAATCTTTATGATTCAAAACCCTAGATATGAGAGTTAGTAATATAAAACAAACTTTCAAAATGATCGTACCTTCTTACATGAATAAGATTTGCTACCAATCTTTATACATACCTTGAGTTGCTTCTTTTACAAACCTTGTAGGGCTTCCTATTGAAGGACTCCCTTTGCAACATGGCTTATGTCTTTTATTTGAAGTCTTCCTCTGAATCTAGCCATAATCCTTATTGTAAGTATTCTTTAAAATATACCTGCAAAATTTCCTTCCAAGGAAAACATAAGAGAAAGGATTATCAACAAACACAAAATGAAACTTAGACGGGAAATCAACAATGAAAAGATAATAAAGAACAAGATACTTATCTTTTGTGAAAAAGTGGGGACGCTCCCTCTTGCTCTTACATCAACCTAGTCTTGTGAGGGATTTCTTTTAACTTATCAAAACAACTCAAGAACCTTCTAATAAAACATTTTAAATGTACAAACCCCACAAATCAAAAGATTGATCCTAGAGACAAACATTCTACAAGAACTAAAACAATATCATGTACTATAAATAAATGATATATGAGACTTAATAGAATATGTCCTTGACTTCAGAATCCTATGCTTTAGACTTCTTTGGAAGATTATCATCAGTGGCGACCGTAGCTTGGTCCCTTTCTCTCTTCTTGTTCTTAGGATTATCAGGGCATTGATTCTTATAATGTCCCATCTTGTGACAATGATAGAATTCTATTTTAGATAGATCAATCTTCCCACGATAATTCTTTGACCCCTTAAGCTTCATATTTCCTCCTTTCTTCTTGACATGAGCAAAATAGGCATTTGCAGCATTTTCTTCATTTTCTTGTTTGCTTTCTACCAAGGAAAGACGAGCTTCTTCTTGTACACAATCAAACCACATTTCTTCAAAGGATGGAGAATTCTTCCAACTACTAATTCCAGCTGCGAAGGCATTCCAAGACTTTGGTAATCCTAGAAGGGCAGCAATCACAAGTTCTTTTTCAGGGACTATCTCATCAATTGCTTGTAGTTCATCCTTTATACGGGAAATTCTTACAAAATAGGAAGATATCATGTCACCCTTTGTCATCTTAATTGTTCAAAATTCATTCTTTAGATTTCCCACTTTGCCCAATATCTTGATTATAAACAACTTTGAGAGAGCATCATACGTTTTTATTGAAGAATCAAGTGTGGATATGTATGGAATCAGGTTGTCTTTGACTCCATCCACAATTAGGTTCATAGCAGGAATGTCAATTTCTTTGCACTTCTCCTTTCCGACATCATCTGAAGGTTCCTTGACTTTTCATAATACAAAATCCAATACCTTATTATTTGCAAGAATGAGGTCCACCCTTGTCTTCCATGCTCTATAGTTAGAGGCTCCTTGAAGTTTGTACTCAGATTTCATTGATGAGGCCACAGGTGAACTTACTTGATGAAAACTAGATATCCCTTTAAGACTTCCTTTCTTCTCTTGAATCCCTCCTTAATATGATGAGTTATTAATCTTCAAGTTGTCATTTTCTTTCTTCTTCACCTTAGCTCTGATACAATGTTAGAAAATCAAAAAGGCAGAAAGATTTCCTTCCCTTGATAGTTACTTGTGATAATATTTGAATTCTTATTATCTTATTTTATCTTCTTATCATCAAGCAGCTACCAAAACATAAGTACATGAATACCAACACAATAAAGACACAGGATGTAGGCTCTTAAACATGGCTAAATCCCCTTTTCCTAGGGGAAAAACCAAAAATTCTCCTCTCTTCTATAGAATCAAATCAAATGAGATGACCAATAGTTTTTTACCAAGACTAAGACCTCCTTCAATCCGCCAAGTCAGCCTCCCAAGATGATCAAGATCAGCTTCTAGTCAACAAGAGTTAGCCTTCTTCAACACTGCAACAAACCCATATTTCATCCTCCTGCAACAAAATTTCATCCCTATTGCAGACTTGCAACTTCAGCTATCCTGCAACAACCTAGAAATTCACATGTGTGGCAGAAAAGAGAGAATTTCGGCTTCCTTTTGCTTTGACAAGTATCTCCTTCTTCTTCGCTAGAGTTTCTCCTCCTTTTCTAGGTATTTTGCACTTCTTTCTTCACTTCAAATTGCAGATCGAACTTGATAATTGACTGGATGCTCAAATAGGTCGAATGGCATTGCTTTTATAGTCTTTCTGTGAGGTCGAATTCCTTCAATGAGGTCGACTTGGTGGAGAAGGCATAAAATACAATTTTGACTCAAAAATAAATTTCTTTCTTGACATACAAAGCCCACGAAGTGTCTAGACCATAATGACAAGGACTATTATTCATGACATAAACCCTAGAAGCACTCAATGGGTGCTTTTGACCTAGAAATAAAATAAATGAAGCATGAAACCCATGCTTATAGACTATTATTCATGACATAAACCCTAGAAGCACTCAATGGGTGCTTTTGACCTAGAAATAAAATAAATGAAGCATGAAACCCATGCTTATAAATAAATTTTCTTTTACAATAATTTTTATTCTTTCTTTTGACAAATACATCATACCATGACTCAAATATAATTATGAAGGCCGATACTAGTTACATTTCTCAAAAATCAAGGACGAGTTAGCAGCGACCGAGATTAATTATCTGATGGCAAGCTCGTGAGAAGGACCTTGAATGGGTTCTTAAAGCAGTGGGATGTGTTCGTTTAGGTGATCAATGGACAAGATACACTATTGAGTTGGCATTGTTCGTGGAGCGATTTCACTCAGGAAGAACTTAGACTGAGTCTTGTCAGTGGAAGCAATAGCAGCAAGCCCCTCCTGAATTTAATTCATAGCAAATACTAAAAATAACAAAACTGCAATTTCACATCCAGCAGGACTATAGGACGACTTCTAGGATGGTGGCCGCCAAGACAAGATTGAGCATATCAAGACAGATCTTATGGCGATGAAGAAGTAGGCCCAAATACTCTGAGGCGCCATTTTGCAGCAAATCAATAAACTTGAGAAGCTCACAGTTGCGTGTACCAAATCATAGGCTAAGTTGTCTAGCAATGAGAAACAGCTAATGTCCCTAATTAGGCAACCAGACTAGTATACTTGGGAGTTTCAGAGCAGTCCTCTTCAGAAGTACATATACAGCTAGTAGTACTATTAGGCCACTTCGACATAGTGGAAAGGAGGTTTGGTATAAGGAAGAAGGTGCGAAGCCTTTGAGTTGGATTTTGCAAGTTGACAAGATCGAGCAATATGCCAACAATTTAGGAGCATCACAGTGATAATTGGAGTGGCGCAACATCAGCATGGTGGGATTGTTTCTTGTGCGAGAATGTATGCACAAGATCCATGTCAGAGGATGGATTAGCGAGAGGTTGTGAGTTAGTATTCTATTGATGAGGCGATATTCTTAATCAGGGGCCTAGCACAACAAGAGCCCTTAAACATGGGCGATAATGTATGGCTATGGTGGCATTAGGATCCAGGTGGATCTAATGATGGCAGGATGAGCAAAAGGTTTGTTTGGGATTTGGGTATCGAGGGATCCATTTATGATTGGATAACGCAAAGGCATGATGTGGCACAATGGTTTATATGGGATTTTGGTATCAATATACAAATGCCTCTACATTTAACAAATGTGGATTGCTTGAGGGCATGCAATCTTAGGGCGGGAGGATTTGTAATGTCCCCATTTTCAATTTCCTTTATGATCCGGTTAGGATGGATTTCCAAAGTTTGTGACAGTTAGGTCACAGGAGCGAGATTAGGTCATCAGAGGGCCCAAAGGGGTTTTGAAGAGTTTTATGAGGTTTGATGGGGTTCGCTTGTTGTATTTCATCATCAAGGTCAATTTCACATAGTTTGTCCTTGGTTCCATTGCATTCTGTCAATTCCCATAAACGTGGTTATTATCAACATCTATTAAATTAAAAACGCTAAAGGTGATATTTGGAGCAAATTATGAGGAACACCTTAGTGTAATAGCTCGTTGGAATTGGGATGAGGAGATCTACAGGATGGGATGTGAAAAGTGACTTCTAGTGGCTAGAGAAAATACGGTGGCCAAATAATCATTTCCCATAATTAAAAAGTGATTTTCATTAGTAACTTATTAAATAAAAAAGGCAAAAGTACTTAATTGAGAAAAGGGCAGAAAAGAGAAAGGAATTAAATAAAGGGTTGAAGCTTCTAAAGTGGGAAAAAAATAATAAAATAAAAGTGCTTCTAAAAGGCCGGAGAGAGATCTATCCAATCTTTCAATGGAGGGGGAGCAAATCTTTTGGGATATCTTGGATTGTTGTATTTTCGTTGGAGAGTTCTTTTAAGAACTTGGTATTTATGTTTGTAGAGCCCTAGGATGAAAACCCTTGGGTTTAGTGTGTTGAACGAGACCCCAATTCATTGTTATGGTGATTTCATTCAGAAATCTCATTGGACTTCATCAGCATCAGTTGGTGAACAAACCTGGAGCAGATTTTGGATTGGAGTGGGGATTCACTCAGATCTCCAATGTGAGCTACATTTCCAAAATTGTTTTGGGAGGCCACGATCTGCAATGCAGTAGTAAATTTGGAGGCCATACCGTTTATTTTCAAGCGGGTTTTCAGCTATTGTCAGCCATTCAGATATGTTGTCGTGCTTAACATGTTCCAGTCCAGATTTGGCTTGTAATATCATATTCCAGTTGATGAAAGAAGGTTGATTTCTTAATAAATATTATCTATATTTCTTGCTAAGTTTTCCCAAAGTTTCATGGTGATTATTTTGCAACAAATTTATCTATGTGAATTTTTCTAAAGAACTGTCCAGAAAAGATTTATCGGAAGTTTAATGTTTTGTAGGTATTTATGGCTAAATAAATAAAATGGTATATTACATAGCCATAAAGTGGCTTTAAGCGAAATAAAGACATAATGTGAATTTATAAACATAAAGTGACTTTAAGTCATAAACTGACTTTATAAACATAAAGACATAAAGTATCTTTTGAGTAATTAATGGATGGGGACTCACAGAAAAAGGTGTCTCATGGGTCAATGAGAGATTAGATCTCCACCCTTGATCTAACTGGCAAGGATCTAATCTAAGCCATTAGATATTAGGGTTAGGTCATTCTTCTTAATGAGAGCACAAAAGCGAAAAAGAAAAGGGGAGAAGACATCATTTTGCACATTTCTTCATCAGAGTTGGGGAAGAGAAGCAAAGAAGGTTGTGAGAGTCATTCACAGCTTGAGAGGGGCTAAATACAGCAAAAGAATACAGCAGGTACAACAAATCTTGCATGGATTCCAAGGCTTAGCACAGCCATGGAATTCAAGGAGAGAATCAGCGCAGTTATTGCTGAAAAAGCACTGAAATTGAGGCAGTAGGCTGCATTTATCACTGCTGCCTGAGCTCGATTTTCAAGGGAGATTAGGCAGATTTCTAGGGGTCTGACAGCACAAAAATTGAGGCTATCAGAGTTGTAGGCAGCAGCACGAATTCTCAGAAAGACTGGGCATGAATATCAAGGTATTCTGATAGCATTAATTACAACTCCTTAGTCAGTAACCAACACGATTTTCGAGGGAGGAATTGCTGGGAAAATGGTGCAGTTGGCATGAATTTTAAGGGGACTGTCAAGCACGAACTTCTGGGTGTGATTGGCACAGAAAATGAGAAGCAGCTACAGCACAAAATTCTAAGAAATTTGGGCATGATTTCCTATGAGATAAGTTGACTTAACTATTGTAATAAATGTTGTAATAATGTCTCTAGAAGTAATAATGTCTCTCTCTCCTCACTGGTTTTCCCTTCGGGGTTTTTCCAAGGTCTTTGAACCAAAAATCACTATGTTAAAATTTGTGTGACTACTACATTTATTCTCAGTGAAAGTGAAAGGGTAGAGCAGGCTTGTGTTTCATGCTTTAGCAAATATTCATGTTTAAAAACAACAACATAGATTGCATAAATCTACGTTGGGTTGGGCATTAAACTGATGTGATTCCTAAAACTGAAACCAGGTTGCACCTACAATTTTCTACATGGTATCAGAGCAACAAGGAACCTATCAGCTGAGAAGTGTTGAATAACGAACATAACCAGCCTACATACCCAGAGATGTGGTGGTTGAGAGGGAAATTGTTTACCCATTTTCAGTGTCGGATAGTTGTGTTGGTTGAGAGATTCAAATGGCTTATTGTTTGAGGGTGGAGGACAGGTTAAGTGGGGCTAAAAATTTTGGCCCATGGAAGGAGAGGATAGTTTTGTTGCTTGAGGAGTTTGAGTTGTGGGATATTGTCGAGAAGGCAGTACAACCACCCACTGATCCTATTCAATTGTCAGACTTCAACAAGCACAATGTGAAGGCTAAGAGAAACCTTCTTGCTGCAATTAAAGACCACCTTATAGCTCATGTGTTAGGGAAAAATTTGCCTGCGAGATGTGGGATTCCTTGATAGATCTTTACAAGAACAGCAATGAAAACAGGAAGCTGGTGTTGTGTGAGAAACTGAGAAATACTAAAATGACCAAAACTGACATAGTGACCTCATACCTTACCAAGATCACATAGGTGAGAGATGAGTTTGCTGCAGTGGGAGAGATAATTATTGATGACCAGTAAGTCAGGACAACATTAAGTAGCTTCCCCAAGAAGTGGGATGGATTCGTGGATGGTATTGCGGCCATAGAGCATCTCCCAGATTGGGGGAGGAAGTGGGATGATTTCATTCAGGAGGAAATCAGGAGGAATGCCAAGAGTGCAGTCAGCATGGTGGGGTGGATGAGGATGACTGCATGGTCGGGTGGATGAGGAGGAGAATGTTTCCCTTGCAGCCAAGGACAAGAAGAAATCCAAGAAGGGGTCCACGAGTGGGGCGAAGCAAAAAGGGAAACAAAAGACACAAGAGAAGGACATGAGAAAAAGTGGGATGCTTTGTTTGCCAGAAAATGGGGCACTATGCTTTTCAATGTCCCAACAACAAGGGAAATAAGAAGGGTGTTGCAACATCAGCCGAAGTGGATAAGTTTTCCACCAGATTCGACAGGAAGTTTTCCCTGGTTGTCAGTCTTGCCACAAGTGGCACATCCTCTAGTGTATAGTACATTGAAAGTGGAGCTTCACATCACATGAAAGGAGTCAAGGAGCATTTTGCAAGTCTTACAAAGATGGATGTAGAATGGAAGCGGTGCTTGGCGATGAATCCAAGTCATAGCAGTTGGTGTTGGGACCATGTCCTTTCAGAGGGAGTCACAGCCTCCCTTGAAAGTGATAGAGGTATTATATGTTCCAAGGCTAAAGAAGAACTTGATATCAGTGTCCACTATTGAGGACAAGGGATTTGAGGTGGTGTTTCGAGATGGACAGGTTCTTATGTATACCAAGGGATCCAATATTATCACTTTTGCTAGAGTGATTGGAGTCCGCCATGGGAAACTCTATAGGTTCATTTTTTAGCCTACTAGAGCATTGGTTTCAACCACCACCACTACTGATTTGTGCGAGTTGTGGCACAAGAGGATGGACCACTTGCACCATGTGGCTCTGAGAGTATTGAGGGAGATCATCACAGGCTTGCTAGAGTTCAATACAAAGCACCATGATGTGTGCAAGGAAAGTGCTTTGGGAAAGTACATCAAGACAACTTTCCCAACTAGTGATAACAAGGCAGTCAGGATACTTGACTTGATTCACTCTAATGTGTGTGGTTCGATGTCTTATGTATCATTGAGCAGATGTGAGTACTAAGTCACTCACATTGATGACTACTCTAGGAAGACCTGGATCTACTTCATGAAGACTAGGGATGAGATCTTCAAGAAGTTCCAAGAGTTTAAAGCTCTTGTGGAGAACTAGACAAGAAATAAGATCAAGGTTTTGAGGTCTAACAATGGGAGTGAGTATACCTCCAATGAGATGAAGGATTTTTGTGCTAGAGCGGGCATCAAGACGGAGTGGATAGTTCCTTACACCCCACAGCAGAATGGGGTTGCAGAGAGGAAAAACAAGGCCATAATTAGGGCAACGAGAGCCATACTCCATGTTCAGGGGCTATCATTCTTTCTATGGGTTGAGGCATGCAACACTACAGTGTATCTGCAAAACAAGAGTCCACACAGGGTGTTGGGGAACAAGACTCCTGAGGAGGCTTTTTCTAGGAAGAAGCATGAGATTGGGCACTTTGGGATTTTTGGTGACTGACATAATCACATGTCCATGAGGCACAGGGGACAAAGTTAGAACCCACAGTTGTGAAGGGCATTTATGTGGGGGACCTCCAAGGCCTACCGCATATATATTCATGTGCAGAAGAAGGTTGTTGTGAGGCGAGATGTGAGATTTGAGGAGGAGAGAGCCTTGAGGAGGTCATGAGATATGGATCAAGTAGAGCAGTAGACTCCTCAACAAGGGAGTCCACCACAGGGTATGGGACCATCAGATACACATTCACAGGGGTTTGGACAATCCCAGGCTTCTGGGTGACAAGTCCACAGGTTACAAAGACACAAGGCACAAGATCCCCAAGTATAGGTACACCACAGACCACAGGGGCATCATCATAAGGGGTACCAATTACAAAAGAGGATATAGCCATCCTAGTACATGAGGCTACTTCAAGGAAGAGGAACCCTAAATGGCTTTGCAATACCTTGCATGAAGCCTGGGAGACAGTGGGAAAGCTCAAGTGATCAGTAGGAAGAGCTGTTAAAATTGGCAACTAGGGCCAAACTCCATGTGGATCATCGTATTAATGGCAGCTAATATTTTTCTAGGATCCCTCTCATCGAGAGGTGTAGGATTGATCTAAAGATCATCCAATTCCGATAAGTATTCATGGAGATATGAATTTATTTGTGTTATGGGACAATTCGTTAAGGTCGGCTAGCAACCAAATAAACCCCACATGTGCTCAACGTTTTAGTATAAATAGAAGTGCCTTAAAAGTCATTTGGACACACACTTGGGATCTCTTCCTCTCTACTTGTCTTTGGGTTTTGGAGGGAGGAGAGATCCTAAGGGATAACACTGCCCTAACGGAGAAAGGTTCTACACTATCTAGAGGGAGTGCCCTAGGCTCTACGCTGCCCTAATGAAGAAGCCCTAATCAGCCTTAACGCAGTCATGGAGGAGACTACTATAGCGTAGCAAGGAGAAGTCCTAACTACCCTCAACGTTGGTCTAGAAGAGACCTAAGTTGTTGTCCTAAAGAAGAGACCTAGCCCTAGCCGCAGATCTAAATGGAGCCACAAGCAAGCCCTAGCCGCAGTCTTGTTAAAAGCCCTAGTTGCAAGTGGAGAGGAGACTCAGCCGCAGATGGAGAAGAGCTCTAGCAACAGTTAAGGTAGAGGTCTGGCCGCAGTTAAAGGAGGCCTAAATCCGCAGTTAGAGGAGGCCTAAGCCCGCAGTAAAGAGAGGCCAGATTCATAGCAATTGAGGAGACCTATACGCAACTAGAAAAGGAGACCTAGCCACATAAGAAGGACCCTATGTGTGTTGTAGGTGACAGCATGGAAATCTATGTGTGTTGTAGGTGACAACACGGAAATCTATGTGTTGTAGGTGTTACAATGAGACAGCAGTATAGCTATACATGATGCAATACATGAATAGCAAGTACATGAAACAATACATGGACAACTAGTACATAGAGCAGCAAGGTACAACATGTCTAGATGGGACAACGAGTAAATGTCGCAGCAAGGTACAACATGTCTAGATGGGACAGCTAGTGCATGGAGCAGCAAGGTACAGCATGTCTAAATGGGACAACTAGTACATGGTGCAGCAAAGTGCAGTATGGTACTTTGGACAACAATGAAGCTTGGTGGAGCAAGCAAATGGGACAGCAGTATGGCAAACATGGAATGGCAATGTCACTAACAGTGGGACAGCAGTATGGCACATGGGGCAGCAGTCGCAGCATAAGGTGCAGCAGTATGATGTGTACAGCATGGTCATGAGGTCCAGCATTGTGACGATGGGTGCAGCATGGTGCAACACAGTGAGGTGTAGCATGGTGCAACACGGTGAGGTGCAGCATGATGACGAGATGCAGCACAATGATAAGTGAAGGAGTCACCTTGGAGAATCAGTTGAAGCAAAATGTCTTCAACTGATCTCAGGGATCATCTTCTTAGAGATAATCTATTCTCTTATCTAGAAAGTCAAAGTGTTGACTTTTGTTGTAAATGTACTATCTCTCGCTCTCTCTCTCTCTGTTGAACTATAGAAGAACATATAAGAAGAATTGATCAAGGGTTTAACCACATTGTAGTTTGTCCTTGGCTAGCGCCACATCTTGTGTCCTCTTGTCTTGGCTTGTCTTTTGCAATTTATGTTTATGTTCAATCTGCAATTTACTTTAACGCTGATGTGATTGCTAATCTGGAAAAGATAATGAGCTAACTGTGAAAATTGAAATAAATTGCTCTAAGCATAAAACATACCTAAAATTAACAAGAGCAGACCACCAAAGCGATTTGATAGCGATTTGGCTATGGTGAGTAGCATTGTGGAGACCAAGGCATCTAGCTACAAGGAGGTTGCAAACCAATAGGTTTAGAGGGTTGCCATGGTGGAAGAGTATGCTTAAATCATGAAGAATGATATGTGGGAGATAGTGCCAAGACTTGAGGGGAAGTCAGTACTGACTTCCAAGTATCTCTACAAGATCAAGCATGTTGCAAATGCAACAATGAGAAATTTAAAGCTCAATTTGTGGTATGGGGGTTCTCACAGGGAGTTGACTATGACGAAACCTTCGCACCAGTTGTTCGATACACTTCAATTAGAGTAGTGATCTCCATTGCAACAGAGATGGGTTGGATGATCCACGAAATGGATGTGAAGACCGCTTTTCTCAATAGGATCATATAGGAGGAAGTATATATCGAACAGACATAAGGCATTGAGGTGCATTGGAAGGAGTCCCATGTATGCAGGTTGAATAAGGATTTGTATGGGCTGAAGCAAGCACCGAGAGCGTGGTATTCGCAAATTGATTCCTACTTGTAGCAGATGGGTTTCGAGAAGAGTGATGCGGATCTGAACCAATATTACATTGTGGTTGGCAAGGATCCACTCATTCTTGTACTATATGTAGACAATATGTTTATTACAGGAGAGGAGAAACTCATTGAGCACCGCAAGAGAGACCTTGCTTCAAAGTTTGAGATGACCAATATAGGACTGATGCTCTGTATTTTAGGGTTGGAGGTTTGGTAGGAGGATGGGCATATCTTCCAAAGACAGGCCAAGTATGAAGGGGACATATTGAGGAGATTCCATATATAGCACTGTAGGACCATGGCCACGCCTATGATTACTAACCGGAAGAAGCCACATGCTTTTGATTCCAAGTTGGTAGATCCCAATTTATATCGCAAATTGATCAAATTGTTGATGTATTTGGTCAATACCAAATCAAATATTTGTTTCACAATCAATACATTGAGTCAGTTCATGGTGGAGCCCAAGAGGGTGCATTGGGTGATTGTAAAACATGTGTTACAATACCTGTAGGGTACAGTAGATTATGGATTGGACTATATCCAAGGAGATGGAGTCAGGTTGATTGGCCACACAAACTCAAATTGGGCAGGCAATGCTAGTGACAAGAAGAGCACATCAGGCTGTCGTTTCATGTAGGGTTCAGTCGTAGTGTCATAGTTCAGCAAGAACCAGAGATCAACAACAATGAGTTATGCAGAGGCAGAGTACAAGGTATCTCGTCAAGCAAGTTGTGAGGCCCTTTGGCTTTGCAAGATGTTGTATGGCTTATTTGGTCAACAGCTGAGATCAACGGTGATCTACTGCGATAATCAAAGTTGTATCAAACTCACGGAGAATCTAGTATTTCATGACAGGTCAAAGCATATCGAGATCAGATACATCTTTATCAGGGATTATGTTGAGAGAGGAGCAATAGAGCTAGAGTAGTGGACAACATTCTCACCAAGTCCTTGCAAAGGGGCAAGCATGTTTATTTCATAGACAGGATGAGAGTGGTGAGAAACACATTCCTTGGTAAGATGGAGTGTTAGAAAATGAGTACCAAGGACAAGTGTTCTTAAGGCTTGGTGTCTATCCTAGGAAACAATGTCTTGATGTGACCCCCTTGTTGAAAAGTGTAACTAGGTTCAGTCTTCATAATAACATGTAATTGTGACTTCTGTAAATGATGTAATGAAGAAAAGAAAATTATTTTTGTAAGCCTTGCTTCATGGGTTTCATGAGCAAGTGATTCTATTTTAGATGGCTCCCATTGAGAGCCTTAGGATTAGTCATTAAAAGTCAAAGAGTCTATGTCATGTATGAAGAATCCTTCTTGGGGATATAACAATGTATATGAGTCTATAAAATGTCAAGATAGCCCTCCAACGACAAGCACTAATCCACCTCTTGATGTCGGCCTCAATATGCATAAGAATCTCATGTCAACTCAACTTTGGAGACACTTCTATTCGAAAGTACATGTCAGCTCAATAGGTCGGACATACCACTATAAATAGCAACCTCATCTTAGTTCACAGAGACATAGAATTCGGATATCTTCTTTGAGTTTTTCGATGATGATGAACAATGAATATAATTCGGATTCTTCTGTGATTTTCGGATGGTAGATTACAGTAAGAAGTGCGGATTCCTCTGAGATCTATAGACAAGCAAGAATAGTTCAGACTTCACATACCTCTAAGATTCTCAGTGGATAAGGCAGCGAGACAATTTGGGTCTCCACATAATAGTTTCACTGTATTTTCGGATGGGTTGTAACTTATGAGAAGACAATATGGTGACAAAGCATTGAAGGGAATTAGATCCCTCTAGAAGCTCAGATCACAGTGGCAACAAGTCTAAGGCTCGGATCACAGTGACAGCAAGACTACAGCGCGGATCATAATGACAGTAATCTCAGTGAATAAATGGACATAATCACAGCATAAATGTTGATCTGTAGTACTACTGTGTCGGTGCTATATCAAGTGCAAGTAAGGCGTTATTGATGACATAACAATTTGTTGTTGGTAACACTATTGCATTATCTTTGTGATAAGGGCTCGTGAAGGAAACAGTGTTGTCAAGGCAGTGATGAAGATCTCAGTATCAGGCAATGATGAAGATCTCTATGTCAATGCAGTGATGAAGATAATGATAAGAAGAAGAGGACTTGTGTCTTGCTCTTGGAGTGCCTAATAGGTCAAGGGCCTTGGTCTTGGTATTCGTCAATTGGAATCTCTATAAGAAGAATTTGTGCAGGTTTTTTTCTTAAAGAGAGAGATTTTGGCCCTACTTATAGCCTATATGTTGTGTCTCTTGTCTATTTATGTTCATGCATTGGTTACTGTTTGATGAAGAAGAACACTAATAATCTAACATGAAGAAGATCCTAATCTAAACAAGTAAAAAGCATTCACAAGCACTCATTAATGGAAGAGAAACCACCTAATGCTAATGCCCTAGATTTCTCAACGTGATATCAAAGCTAAGGTGCTAAAGTCAAAGGAAGGGCATCTAATCAAAGAGACACTTAAGATTTGTGTTTCAAGAAAGGCATCTAAGCAAGTCAAAGATCAAGATCTATATTGAAGAATAAAACCCTACATCGAAGAAGCAGTCTACAGTAGCAAAAAAATTTGGATCCTCTAGTATCAAAAGACCACAAAATCCCTCATCAAGTTATCTACAAAGCAAGGTAGCTCGAAAGAAATTAAAGTCGAAGATCACATCATATTGAAGAAAGTCAAAACCCTAGAAGCAATTCTGATCTGCACTCATTCACTACCAAAGTAGTTGAAGTGTCTTCAAAGCAAAAGGCATTATTCATCATCTTCAAAGATATGAGGTAAGTTCCCTCTCATTGAAGCAAGAATCCTCTCCTTGCCCTTGAAGAAGATCATCTAAGGAAGCAGCAAAGAAATCCTCATCAATCACCTTCATCAAAAAGAGCTAGATCAAAAGGCGTTGTCTTATTTACTAAAGAAAGGCTTTTTCATTTGAAAGAAGATCATCCAAAAGGGAGCACTAATACATCTTCTTCAACCATCATCAAAGTGATCAAGATGAAGATTTCCTATTCACTTGTCAAGTAAGTATCTTTCATTCTTTAATCAAATTCGGTAAAATGACTTTGTTTTGCAAGGAGATCTATAAGCTAGTTGGGTCATCGAAATTCCTTGCATGAAAAAGGAGGATAAACATAATCCTCGAAGAAAGTGAAGTCATTGAACACATCAATGAAAAAGGTCTCTTCTGAATTCATGGAAAGGGATTCTTATGAAAGATCCCCTCATATAGCAATATTGGAGACAACAAAGAGATGTATATGATAAGCTTGTAACACTATTCTTTGAAGATGTGATAAAGAAGGTCACATGACTTAGATCTGATCTACACAAAATTGAAGTTATCAAAGAATCAAGGGATATCTTCATAAGATCTCAACTGCGAAATCTGGGAGAAATGATAAGAAGATAATCATCATTGTTCTAAATGCACTAACTGATGAACAAGGTAACAAATGTCCACAAGGATAAGAAAGTTACCTCATTCGACAACTTGTGATTTCTATGCAAAATAGAAGACAAATTGAGGGCAAAAGTGTTGAAGGTTAAAGGACTCAAACATTTGCAGAAAAGAAAGGGAAGTTTGGAAAATTTGTTCCTCAGAAAAAGAAAGAAGAGCGTAGGCGAGATTCAATGTTATGGATATAAAATTATGGACATTACAGGAAAAGATTGTCCTAAAGAGAATATATCAAAAGAGGAAGAGAAGAAGCCCATATCACTAAAGAAGTGGAGCCGAAGAGAAGAATTCCAAGAAAAGAGGAAGTAAGAGATCTCTATTATGCTGAGATAGTCTCCCTCACAAAAGGTCTTGTCATAGCTCCTAAATATTTTATAGGATATGGCTATAATAAATAATAAGATGCATTGTGGCATCATGGAAGCATTAGAAACAAGAGCTCGTGACATCACCATAGGAAACATGAAGGATGTCTAGAACAAAATCCATGGCAGTCAAATATGAAGGATATAGCTCTTGGGAACCTCATTGCAAACTTAAATAAAGGAAGAAGTCATCTAGGACAAAGCTCATCATACATCAAGTCAAAAAGGAAACATTTGTCAGATAGGAATATACAAGATCCTCAAGATTCTCTAATAGAATCCTCATCGGAGGGTTCACAGATCTAGAGAGGAAGCAAGTGTTTCATCAGGAACTCCAACTTATGGAGTTCATCAGATGATGGTATGATGACATGAGAGATGTACTAGATAAAGGGGTTGAAGATCTTTTCAATCAAGGAAGATGAAAGAAGCCTAGATGACCTAAAGGTAAATGAGGTATGTATGCTTGTATATAAAGGGGTTGAAGATCTTTTCAATCAAGGAAGATGAAAGAAGCCTAGATGACCTAAAGGTAAATGAAGTATGTATGCTTGTATTTAATATTATAATGTCATGTCATATGGTTGTAGGTAACATGGATCATTACTTCTATCTTGAGAAGCATAATCAAGGGAAAAGGATCTCCTCCTCTGAAAGGATGCAAGAAGGCATAAGTCACACTAGATGAAATCAACATAATGTGTCCTCATATGAAGTATGAGATGGTTGACTCGATTAAGGAACTTTGAGTGGAAGCTCCTGGGAATGAAATGTGTGAAGAAAGGAAGGAAGAGATCGTAAAATATGCAACCATGATAAAGGCAATCAACATCCAAAAGACCAAGAGAGATTTGACTAGGAAATCTCCTGAAAAGATATGAAGACTCCGATGAAAGTCTGAAAAAGATGGAGACCCTTGACAATGGATATCTTTGGGAGATGTGTCAACATGTATGCAGGACGTTGATACCTACAGGAAGATGCCATGATAAAAGACAGAGACCATCACAAAGGTAACTTTGATTTAAGTGTTCATTTCTTAATTTTGAACAAATATCTGGATGGGCTTATGCAGGACTACCAAAGGGAAGAATTGATGGATGACTTCCAAAGGACCATATAGAAGGATGTAAGATCCTTCCAAAAATATGGCATGAAGAAAGCAGCATGACATGAAGCAAGGCCAGATGAACACTGATGGATCACTTTCTAATGAAAGGAATGAAGATATGACTGACTCATGGATGAAAGTGATGGATGATTTGTGCCCTATGAAAGAAGCCACAAAAGATGAAGACTCCTGGACAAAGAAATTCATGACATCGAAGGAAGGAGCTCTTCAAGCAGTTGGTCAAGGAGTTGTTGTAGGTTCCTAATTAAGAGGGAGCCTGGAAACAAGTTTCTTACTTGGGAGAAACTTGGAAATTCCTAAGCCAAGAGGAAGCTTAGGTACATTCGTTATGTAGGAATGAGTACATTCCATTATCGGAATTGATATGTCCCCCCCAATTGAGAGGGAGAGATAGACACATCATTCTGGTCTTCACCCGGGAAGACAGAACGGAGGATTGGGTAATCATCTGGCATCCAATACTCTTTGAGGAGGAGATAGGGCATCCAAAATAAGAGTAGTCATGGACCGATATTCTTTGAGGACTGGCTATCCAAGATAAAGTCCAAAGAAATTCATACACCGTGAACACTCGGGTGGAGTATGTACCTTGAGAGACAATGATTATGGTGTCTATGAATAATTGGTCTCGCCAGCATTGTGCTCTGATCATGTGGATAAAGTTGTTAGTCAAGGCCTTGCTATGTGACAATGTTGGTTGATATGATGCTAGACATATGGATTACCAATCTGATTCTTGTTATGAGAAATTATTCAAATTGAGAATAACCAAGTACCATTATAAATACCTCCCTAGTTAAAAGGGAATGTTGAAAAGTGTAACTAGGTTCGGTTTTCATAATGACATGTAATTGTGACTTTTGTAAATGATTCAATGAAGAAAATAAAATTACTTTTGTAAGCCTTGCTTCATGGGTTTCATGAGCAAGTGAATTTATTTTAAAAGGCTCCCATTGAGAGCCTTAGGATTGATCATTAACAGTCAAAGAGTTTATTTCATGTATGAAGAACCCTTGTTGGGGATATAACAATGTTTATGAGTCTATAAAGTGTCTAGATAGATCTCTAACGACAAGCACTAATCCACCTCTTGATGTCGGCCTCAATATGCATAAGAATCTCATGTCGGCTTAGCTTTGGAAACACTTCTATCCGTAAGTACATGTCGGCTCAATAGGTCGGACATACCACTATAAATAGCAACCTTGGTCTAGTTCATAGAGACACAGAATTCAAATATCTTCTCTAAGTTTTTCGGTGATAATGAACAGTGAATATAGTTCGGATTCTTCTGTGATTTTCAGATGGTAGATTACAGTAAGAAGTGTGAATTCCTCTGAGATCTACAAACAAGCAAGAACAGTTCAAACTTCACTTACCTCTGAATTTCTCGGTGGATAAGGCAACAATACAATTCAGACCTCCACAAAATAGTTTCATTGTATTTTCGAATGGGTTGTAACCTATGAGAAGATAGTATGGTAACAAAGCATTGAAGGGAATCAGATCCCTTTAGAAGCTCGGATCACGGTGGCAACAAGTATAAGGCTTGGATCACAGTGACAGCAAGACTAAAGCTCGAATCGCAGTGATAGTAATCTCAATGAAGAAGTGGACATAATCACAATATAAATGTTGATCTATAGTACTTTTGTCTCGGTGCTATATCAAGTGCAAGTAAGGGATTATTGATGACATAACAGTTTGTTGTTGGTAACACTACTGTATTATCTTTGTGATAAGGGCTCGTGAAGGAAACAGTGTTGTCAAGGCAATGATGAGGATCTCAGTGTCAAGGCAATGATGAAGATAATGATAAGAAGAAGAGGACCTGTGTCTTGGTCTCGGAGTGGCTAATAGGTCAAGGGTCTTGGTCTTGGTATTCGTCAATTGGAATCTCTATAAGAAGAATTTGTGCGGGTTTTCCTCTCAAAGAGGGAGAGGTTTTGGCCCTAGCTTATAGCCTACATGTTGTGTCTCTTGTCTATTTATGTTCATGCATTGATTATTGTTTGATGAAGAAGAACACTAATAATCTAACATGAAGAAGATCCTAATCTAAACAAATAAAAAGCATTCACAAGCAGACACTAATGGAAGAGAAATCACCTGCTAATGCCCTAGATTTCTCAACACCCCTTTCCTTAACTTTATGGGAAATAAAGTTAAAGTGAGTTTATAAGTCATAAAGTGACTTTAAGACAAATAAAGTCATAAAGTGACATTATATTTTATAAACAAAGTCATAAAGTACCTTTTGAGTAATTAATGAAAAGGGGACTAAGGGGAAAAGGTGTCTCATGGGTCAATGAGAGATTAGATCTCCAACCTTGATCTAATTGGCTAAGATCAAATCTTAGCCGTTAGATCTTAGGGTTGGGTCTCTCGTCTTAATGAGAGAACAAAAGGGTAAAAGGGAAGGTGAGAAGACACCATTTTGCACATTTCTTCATGAGAGTTGGAGAAGAGAAGCAAAGTGTCAATTTTTCATCACTTGTTCTACAGTGCAACTATTACTTCAACGATATTTAATAGCATTCAATTTCTCAATTTCACTTCTTGAACTTTCCAATGATAGTAGAGCAATAGTAGATAGAACAAATAAACAAATGCACATAGAAGGATAGCCAAGAGACAATAGACACACATTTGGTCAAAGACTAGGGCAAAACCCACTGTGGGAAAAACCCTTGCAAATCTTCTTGTTAGATTGTCTTCAAATGTTCAGCAGAAGGAGATGGCCGCAGGCGCTAGGGTTTGGTCGCAGGGGCTGGAATCTGGGTCGTGGCCAAAGGGCCAAGGGCTTAAGGCACTACAGACAAGGGCCTAGAACTCGGTGACAGAGGCGGGCACATACGGCGAAGGACAGCGATAGCTTTCGAGGAAGCAAGTGGCAGCTCGAGGCATATGATGAGGACACCTGGAGGGTAACAGAAGGGCAGTCTTGGAACATGGGCGCATATGCCCTTCACTGTTTATGGTAGCAGGAGAATGTTTTTGTTTCTGGGTGTTAATGTGTTGGCGCCTTCTCCTGTTTACTCGAGGTCCTACACTGTAATCGTAGGCGGGAACGGACCGTTTGCAGTTTCCTATGATACCCTGCTGCAGATTCTTAACCATGGTCAAACCTAGAGAAGTCGTTGATCTTGATCTCGAGCTGGAAGACATTTTGTCGTTATGGGGGAAGGAGTTAACTACTCAGAACATTGAAAGGTTTTTTGGGTCAGCTGGTCGCCATGGGAACGAGAAATATGCATCGGAAGGGTCGTAGAGGAACAAGTCAACAAATGGTCTGCTGGAGGAAAGCTTGGGGTTGGCCGGTTTGAACAGTCAGGGAGCAAGTGGTCCTCAGGAGCCGAGCTTTCAGGAGGAGGGTTTCCATCAAGCCAAAGAACTCCATATTTTCATGTAAGTAAGGATAAACCCTGTTCACCTGCTCATTTTCTCTCTGGAGGGCTTGAAGATATTGTTCTAAATTATGGGTCGAAACACGGGATATGGAATAGTGCGAGAGGAGGACTAAAATCTGACTTAGGGGCGGTTGAAGTAGAAAGGTCACCGGCTGTTACCAGGACCATCCTTGCCAAAGGTCTGGTAAACCCTAGTTTGGCCGCTGGGTCGGCTGGCATTGGAGTGGGTGTGGTCTTGGGCCTAAGGAAGGAAATCTCTAGATATGATTGTGGTAAGCAGATAGTGGATTTGAGACTCGCAGAAGGACTAGAAAAAGGATCTGGAAGCAAGGTTTTAGCAGACATCACAGTTACAGGAAACCCTACCTTGGACAAGGTAGTGTTTGAACAGCGAGAAGAAGCAGCCAATGATGCTACGAATACTCAAGTTAGGGAGGAGGTCTCTGGCAAGAGGAAGGCCGAGGAGAAAAGAAAGAAGCAGAAATTCATTAAGAAGAAAGAGTTTGAAGCGAACTTAGTCCTGGGAATGGATGTTCAAATAGAAGAGGCTATAGAGGTGGCCGAATGTACCCTGGTGGGGCGAGCGAGGGGCAAAAAATACTCAGCCCAATTCATCCAAAATTGGGCGGATCAGCAGTGGCAGTCGGCCCCAGACAAAAGTTTCAAGGTTTCAGTGCTGGCAAAAGGGTGGTTTATGGTGAAATTTGAGAAAAAGGAAGCGGCAGACTGGGTAATGGGGAAAAATTGGGCTTTCGGCAACCACCCTGTTCTATTCAAGCGATGGACTCCTTTGTTCGATGCGCAGCGAGAAAAGGTTGAAGAGTTTACGGTCTGGGTACGTGTACCTGGGCTGCCCCCTTTTCTTTGGGTGGAATCAGTGTTCAAATCTATAGGGAACCTACTTGGTATTTATCTAGAAACGGATATGTCCTTCATTCAAACTCAGAATAAGGCCATGGCTCGGATCTTGGTCAGCTTAAACCCCAAAGAAGGCCTTGCGGAAAACATCAAAATTCAGTATAAAGACCTTGTTTTTGAACAACCATTGGACTATGAACATCTGCCCTTCAGATGCCATAGATGTCATGCTTATGGCCATCTAACTAGGGACTGTCCGATGGGCACAGGCCGCAGAAGGAAACAGAAGGAAGTCGAGCAGAAGGTAGAGGCAGCAGAAACGGAAAGGGCCTTTGGGCCAAAGGGGGTCCAAGAGGAGGAAGCTATGGATGTGGATAGAAATAAGGAGGATAAGTCTATGGAGCAGGCTTTACAGGGAACTCCAGGCAGAGAGGCCGCAGCTGAAAACCTTCTCGGGTTAGGGAGCTTGGTCCAGGAGTCCATCAAAGAACCGACAGCAACCCTCATTAAAGACTCAAAGGGTATGAGACTAGACTCAAGTAATTCATCTTTGTCTCCTTCCTGCGAAATTAAAGATGCTTGCTTGATTTCTAGTTCTCAAAGCAGTAGTTGTCATTTTCGTGCTGAACAAGTTCGTGTTGATAACATCATCGTTGCTATTCCCACCTTAGATTTGAACTGTGAAGAGGTTCCGAATAAAAAAGAGGAATCTGTTCCTTCCTCTTCTGCATGTCATTATAATCTCCGTTCCCTCGATAAAAAACCTGTTAACCTAGAGTTGGTTGGTGGCTTAGGTTTGAACTCAACTCAGAGCTTAAAAAGAAGTCTCGGGGTAGGAAGTCTTACCTGTCAAAAGCTCAGGTGAAAGCAAAGTTTGATGTGGCTGATGGAAAACAAATGTCTATTCCTAGGGCACTTAGAGCAGTGAATCCCTGTGAGAATGTGATAAAATGATCTTTCTATCTTGGAATTGCAGGAGTTTAGCCAGTAAACCAAAAAAACTGGCTCTCAAGGAGATGGTTCAGCATTCTAAACCTGATGTCCTTTTATTGCAAGAGACTCTAGGTATGAGTCTGGAAGTGGAGATTGCTCTAAGCTCTCTGCTCCCAGGCTGGAACTTTCAAGCTGTGGATTCTGTTGGCCACTCGAGCGGCTTGGCCATAGGTTTTAGGGAAGGAAGATTGAAAATTGTTAACCAGTGGGGAATGGTTCATGCGTTGGGGATGGAAGTTCAATCCCCTGGTTTTGGCCTTCCCCTGATGATTTTAAACATATATGGGCCATGTCAGGGGAGGGTCTCCTTTTGGAACGACCTCCTATCAAAATCGGTGTTCAAAAGCCAAAATTTGGTAATAGGTGGAGATCTAAATTTTTCTATGGGGAATGCCGAGACGTGGGGTCTTCTGCCAGAGAAGACCCGTTATCAGATTTTTTCATGAACTCCCTCAGCTCTCATAATCTGATAGATGTTAACCTAATTAAATTAAAGCCCACTTGGAGGAACTGTAGAGCAGGTGATGCTAGAATCGCAAAAAGACTGGATCACTTTCTTCTCTGTGAAGATTTGACCTCCAAAATTCCAGTTTTTCGGCAATGGGTGGGAGAGGGAGGAAATTCGGACCACTTTCCAATTTTTCTTGAGCTCTCCAAGCCTCCCCTTAAGCCGACAGCTCCATTCAAATTCAATGCATCTTGGCTGCAGGAGGAATCCTATAATAAGCTCTTCAGAGAGACTTGGAGAACTCCAAGTAGGAGCTCAACGGAGGACAAGAGCTTCCTTTTCATGGAAAATTTAAAAAGACTGAAGAAAGCAACTGTGGAATGGGCGAAGGTCAAGAAGCAAAAACAAAATGAGGATTTAAACCAAATAGACATATAACTTCGGGAATTGGAAAGTCCTGAGTCGGATGGTTATGCATCTCAGGAGTCCAAGGATAGAATTTTGCTACTCAAAAGACATAGAAATCAAATTCTATTGGCTAGAGAGGAGGAATGGAGGTTGAAGAGTAGGGCGATTTGGCTTAAGGCTGGGGACGAAAATACAAGATTCTTCCATAATTATGCAAAAGGGAGAAAGAACTCGAATACCATATGGAAGCTAAAAAACGAGGGCAGAGAGGCCAATACTTTTGAATCTCTCTCGAGCTTGGGGAGAAGCCATTTTCAGAATCTGTTCACTGATCAATGTGAGATAACACTAGCAGAAGTTATCAGAACAACCCAATGTTTTCCCCGGTATGTGGAGGAGGAAGAAGCGGAGATTTTAATGGGAGAAGTCACAAAGGAGGAAGTCGAAAGTATTATAAAATCCATGGCCAAAGATAAGAGCCCAGGTCCGGATGGGTGGACTATAGAACTCTTTTAACACTTTTTTGACCAGATTGGATCAGAATTAACAAAGGTGGTTGAAGAGTCTAGGAGGAAAGGTGCGGTATATCCCCCTTTCAATTCATCTTCCATAGCCCTCATTCCCAAGAAGGAAGACCCAGGATCCTTTGAAGATTTCAGGCCTATATCTCTATGTAACAGTATCTATAAAATCATTGCAAAAGTGATAACTGTCCGCTTAAAGCCGATTCTGTCAAGATGCATTTCAAATGAACAGTTTGGATTTTTGGACAGTCGCCAGATTCATGAAGCCATAGTGGTGGCTTAAGAGACAATCCACAGCATCAAGCAGATGAAAAGGAAAGGAGCGATGATTAGAATTGACCTGTCAAAGGCCTATGATAGAATCAGCTGGACCTATCTCAAGATGTTGCTAACTCATCTAGGCTTTAAAACGGACTTCATCAACTGGATCATGGGATGCATCACCAGTGTCAGTTTTGCAGTTCTTATAAATGGTGCAGCTTCTCCTTTTTTCAAAGGGCAAAGAGGATTAAGACAAGGATGCCCTTTGTCGCCTTTACTTTTTCTCCTGGTTGCAGAAGGGTTGAGCCAGGTGATTCTGAAGGCCAAAAGGGAAGGCTCTGTGAAAGGATTGGAAGTTGTAGTTAATATGTTCATTTCCCACCTTCTCTTTGTTGATGACATCTTACTGTTCACCAATGGGAATATAACTGAAATCAAGGAACTCAAGAACATTCTTGAGCTTTTCATGAAAGCTACAGGGATGCAAGTAAACTATAGGAAATCTCAGCTAATCCTGGAAGGTTTTAATAGGCAGGAGAAAAGCCAAATTACTTCAATTCTTCCTTTTGATCAAAGAGGATTAAGACAGGGATGCCCTTTGTCGCCTTTGCTTTTTCTCCTGGTTGCAGAAGGGTTGAGCCAGGTGATTCTGAAGGCCAAAAGGGAAGGCTCTGTGAAAGGATTGGAAGTTGTAGTTAATATGTTCATTTCCCACCTTCTCTTTGTTGATGACATCTTACTGTTCACCAATGGGAATATAACTGAAATCAAGGAACTCAAGAACATTCTTGAGCTTTTCATGAAAGCTACAGGGATGCAAGTAAACTATAGGAAATCTCAGCTAATCCTGGAAGGTTTTAATAGGCAGGAGAAAAGCCAAATTACTTCAATTCTTCCTTTTGATGTGTACAAACTAGAGGATCCTTTCAAGTATCTGGGATTCTGGCTGAAACCAAATGCTTATAAGAAACAGGACTGGAATTAGCTGCTAGCTAAAATAGAAGCCAGAATAACGCATTGGAGTTTTAAGTGGCTCTCCAGAGCATGTAGATTGACCTTAATCAAATCAGTGCTATTAGCTATTCCGGTTTTCTGGGCTGCTTTGACATGGGTACCTAAAGGAATTCTAGAGAAGATAAGAAGGATATGCAACAAATTTCTCTGGGCATGTTCAAAGGAGGATTCAATACTCCCTTGGGTTGCCTGGGAGAAAGTGGCAAGACCTAAAGAATGGGGAGGGTGGGGAATAAAAGACCTCACTGCTTTCGGCCTCTCTTTGGTAGCCAAATCCGGGTGGAGAATCATCAAAATGGAAAATCTTTGGGCGAAAGTGGTGAAACGGAAATACAAACCCTGTCCCATTAGAAGAATGGATTAGGAATCCCAACAAGAAAGGAGGGAATGTATCGGTGGTCTGGAAAGCTACTATAGAGGCATTCAAGGTTATCGAACAAGGTTTGGCTTGGCAGATTGGAAATGGGGAAAACCTTCAGATAGGAAAGGATCCTTGGGTTGGGTGCAATGAAAACTATGCTCTCTGCCCAGGTCTTATCAGGCACCTTGAATCCAAAGGTATTCTTTTCCTAAGCCAGATAGAGAAAATTGGTCACTCTACAATCTGGGGACAAGCATGGAAATCAGGAGAAGAGCTAGAACTCCAGCCCTACTGGTGGAATGATTGGAAGGCCTACACTCAAGAACTCTCCAGATCAAATGTAGGCTGAAACACAGACCGGATCAATTGGTGTGGGCCCACGCTGATTCTGGATCTTATTCTCCAAAATTCGGGTATAAGTTCTTAATGTCAAAGAAAGGTTGGGGAGATCCGGAATGGTGGGCCAAGCCTTTATGGAAGCTTAAATGCCCAGCAAAAGCCAAACTATTCTTCTAGTGCATTCTCAGAAGAAAAATTCCAACGTGGGACATTCTTCAATCAAGATATAAGCAAGGACCGGGGAGATGTTCTCTGTGCAAATCTGATTCTGAAACAATAAGGCATCTATTTATAGATTGTCCTATTGTTAAAAAAGTGTGGGTGGAGGTTGGGAACTCATCCAAAAACAGGTAGTCTGGGAAGGGGAAAACCTTACTGATGTTTGGGATAAATGGTGGCGGCTATATCCAGAGAGGAACCTACGGAACTTACCTCCCATTATTTCATGGGGCATCTGGATCGCCAGGAACAAGTGCATCTTTTTGGATAAGGAAACCCCTGTTGAGAAAATTTCTCTACAGTGTACCTCTATTTACTCAAACATTCCCGAATTAGAGGAGGAAGGAACCCCCGACAGATAAGAGAAGAACAAATCAAGGAAGGAGTCCCATGGGCTTATTTTGATGGGGCTTCTCAGAGCAATAAAGCAGAAGCAGGATTGATCATTCACCTAAATGAAAACCAGATACTAAAAGCATCAGTGGGTTTAGGCACTGGAACAAATAACTTCGCAGAAATGACTGCCCTAAAGTTGCTTCTATGCTGGCTTATTCACAGGAACATCTTCACAGTTCAGATTTTTGGGGATTCATTAAATGTTATAAAATGGGTTAATGGTCATAGTAGATGTCAAAATTATATTTTGAGACCTTTATTAGAAGATATTCAGAACTTAAAGCTTTCTTTTAATGTTTTCTCCCTATGCCATATCTACAGGGAAACGCAATGATACAGCAGACAGGCTTTCTAAGGAGGGTTTGCAACAAGATTTGGGCAACTGGAGAATAGCAAAGAAGGACTATGGACAGATCCGTGTGTCGGATCAGCCTCCTCACACATAGTTTTGTTTATATCTTTTGGTGTCTCCGCAAGCTGTTCATAGCCGTTTTTATCTGGATTTGGTTACAACTGTTTTTTGATAAACTGTTTTCTCTAGTTTCTTTCGTATCTATTTCCTGTTTGGGTTGTTTTCCTCGATGAGGAGACCCGGGATAGATGCGTGGCTCGGATCTCTTTATGGATAATCAATACATGGGCTGTATTTTGTGACTGTTTCTGGAAACGGGAGCTGTATAAGGAGGCTCACGGTTTCAGGGTTTTCTATTTCTTGCAGTTTTGGACAGGAAGGGCAGTCCCTTTTTGCAGAGCTCTATGATACTCGATCATACAGTAAACCGAATGCTCCGGCATATACTATGTAACTTTTTATCTTGTTTATAAAAAGTTCGATTTTTTCTTTGGAAAAAACAATGTTCAGCAGAAAGAGTACATCATCCAAGAGTCAAAGTCAAACTTTGACTTAGCCAACATCCAATGTCAATATTCAATATTAAACAATTATTCAAATTTCAAACCAGAGACAAAGTAGAGAGATGTGGTCAACAATGGCCAAATCTGAACCTCCTGTAATCTGACCATGTCAACAGCAGTGCAGTCAACCCTAACCAGTTAGCAGTCAACAGTCAACACAGCCTTTTAGGAGCTCCATCAACTTTAGTCAAACTCGGCCTCATATGTTGATCAAAATCAGCCCAAAACAGTCTTCAAAAATGCAGTCAAACTCAGTCAAATGAGAGAGATAGTCTGCTGTCCCTGTCTGCAATTTTCTGTGGTCAAACCAGAAAGTCAACTCCAGTCAAACTGCACAGATTGCCTCGGTTTTAGTGCCAGTCAACTGGGCCTCAAGAAATCAAACTTTTGCAGGTCAAAGTAGATCCAGATGTGAAGTCAAACTCGGTCAAACTGCAGTCGCACTATCCAGCTGAAAAGTCAATGTAGAAAAGTCAAGATTGCCTCCAAGATCCTCGCATGTGTGTAGAGAATAGAGCTGCCCTTTAACCTGTACGAACCAAACAAATGAAGGCAGAGACGAATGTGTGTTGTTTGATGTCCAAATGAGGCATGAGAGCACTTCTATTTATATGCAACTTGAGGGGTGCCATCTTATCCTTGAGATATGTCTTTTGACCAAGGCCGACCTTCACAATTTTGAATTTGTGGGCTTGTCCTCAAAAATCCACTTTTCCTTATCCAAATTGAGTGATCTTTAGGTCGATTTTCGTCCTCTCGAAAAGAGGAATTTAATGAAATCATTATCTCCATCAATTGAGCTGTCCAAAGAGGAATTTAACCCTAGTTGCATAATTTAACACAAAGAAGGCTTAGAGAATCATTCACAGCTTAAGAGGGGCTAAGTACAGCAGGTACAGTAGATCTAGCATGGATGCCAAGGTTGAGCATTGGCAAGGAATTCAAGGAGAGGATCAGCGCAGTTATTGCTGAAGAAAGCACTGAAATTGAGGCAGTGTAGGCTGCATATATGCTGCTGCATGAGCCCGACTTTTAAAGGGAGTCTGTGCAGATTTCTAGAGGTCTGACAGCACAAAAATTGAGGTTATCAGAGCTTTAAGTAGTAGCACGAATTCTCAGAAAGCTTAGGCATGAAAATCAAGGTATTTTGACAGCATCAATTCCAGCTCGTTAGTCAGTAACCAGCGCAATTTTAAAGGGAGGAATTGCTGGAAAATTGTGCAGCTGGCATGAATTTTTAGGAGACTGTCAAGCATGAATTTATGGGTGTGATTGGCACAAAAAACGAGGATTTGTTTGGCACAGCATTTGAGGAGCAGCTACAGCATGAAATTCTAGGAAATCTAGGCATGATTTCCTATGAGATAAGTTGACATAACTGCTGTAATAATTTCTCTGAAAGTAATAAAAATCTCTCTCTCTCCTCACTGGTTTTCCCTTCAAGGATTTTCCAGGGACTTTGGACCAAAAATCACTATGTTAACATTTGTGTGCACTGCATTTATTCTAAGTGAAAGTAAAAGATTAGAGTAGGCTTATGTGTTTCATGCTTTAGCAAATATTCATGTTTAAAAACAGCAGCATAAATCTATGTTTGGTTGGGCATTAAACTAATGTGGTTCCTATATCTGAAACACTGTTGGGCCTACAATTTTCTACACTATTTTGGTTATATGCACCAATGTTGCAAAAATTGTGATAAAATCATCACATCACAATTTTTTCCAACTGAAAAATCGTGAAATAATCATAAAAGTAGCAAAAGAAATCGCGATTTGATCCAAAAACGCCGCTATGCAAACAAGGGGCAATTTAAGATAATTTTTTTATTTTTTATTTTTTTCTTGTATTTTCTTTAATTTTGCCAATATTTTGCCACTTTTCCCAACTTTTATGATTTTTTTTTTTATTTTCCAAACCCTTCTGAATTTTATCACTGTGCCAATTTTTTAATCATTGATATACACCCTTGCTATATATATGAGACAATGAGAAACTTCGCATCTTTGTGTATAACAAATTGACATGGATGCACATGAATACATTTTTTTTCAGAATTTGAAAATTTTACACTTTTTTGTTGATTAGTTTTTTGGTCTAGTTTTTCTCCAGTTCACATTTTTTGGCGTAGACCTGTTCGATGACTAGTTTGGTTCCGATAACATTGGTATAATGCCAGGCATCTCCATTAGAGGTAGAGAGGAAATTGTAAGGGAACTCCCTGAATCCCGCAACAACAAATGGTATCTCCCTTGAATCTTACAGTAAATGGGAAATTTGAAAACAAAGTGCTCCTTGAACTTCATCTCTTAGTGATGGCAAAACTAGCAAAACCTCTCAGATCATGAGATATGGTGGTCTATATTGATCCATAGATGGGTGACAAAAGGCCACAAATAGTCAATATGGATCTTGAGCCCATATACCCAATGGCATTGAATGTAGTTAAGACGAACAATGAGACCATCCTACAATACATGAAATTATCATAAAAAAGGAGATACTTGGGCCAAGAGTCATAGAGTATGCCTCATAGATGTCATCCTCATTTGCCCTAATGATCTCTCCTTTAGCAAGGAGGACCAAGATCATCCAAAGAATAATTATATAATTGAAAGAAGGGAAATAATCTAAAGAAATGTCAAGGGACTGCAGAAATGGTGTGCAAGCTAGTTCCCTCTGCATCCAAAAAGGTTCAACTCCTTGAAAGAGCAAAGAGCAAGATAGGGTGTTTATCCTGACAAGAAGAAAAGTCCCCTAGAGTACAATTCTTGTGAGGAATGAAAACGAGTGTTTAAACATTTCTCCAAGAGTAAAGGATGGGCCCCAAACTCACTTTGGACAATCACCTAAGATATGGTCCATTTGTATTGGATCATACATTAAAGCATGATAGAAAATTCAATAGACCCTCTCAACACGCTCCCAAGCTATGGAGGAAAGAACAATGCCCAAATCTGAACTCCATAAAAAATATAGGCTTGATGATGGTTTCAAAAAGCTAATATCTTTGTAGGAATATCTTGAAAACATAAATGGGAACGTTGGTTTTTGAGCAAGGCCAAGGAAGCAAACCCCTTGCAACACTAGGATTGGAAATAAAAACCCCACAGTGGACCAAAGGCCCAAGACTAGATACCCAAATATGTGTAGGCTATGGTAACCTCCACTGTGATCAGCAGAAAATAATTAAAAATCTTCCACAGATTTCATGGAGGTTTTGAAAATCTTGATCTTAGTTTTTGCCAACGTTGATTGTCATCTACTTGAGCTCGCAAATGTGACCAAAAGTATCCAATTGACTCTGAAGGACCTCGAGGGGTAAACACAAAAGGACCACATCCTCTGCAAACAAGAGTATGGCAATCAAGACATGCTACATAATGCAACCATCATCTGCATTAGTGTTCTCCCTAAGAAATTTCTACAATTCATCAATGTCAATCCCAAAAAATGTGGGAGATGAGGGCAGCCTTGTTTGACCCAACTGTTGCTTGTAATGAAATCAAAATAGCCCTGTTATGTACGGAGTTGTCCTAGAACTATCTCATGGAGCCCTGATATCACTCCAAATTGCCCTTGGAGATTCCAGTTACATGGGAATCAAACAAACACTTGGAGAATATGCTGATGTCACCTCCCATAATCTCCCTCACTTTGGGCTAGTGCTCCTCTAGAGTCAGGGGGAATCCCTAGAAATCTAGAATTCTGGAGTACAAAATACTCAAAGAAACCTTGCAACACACTTCAAATCTGCACTTTGCAACTAATCAGATCTCTGCTAAGAATTGATCTCGAACAGCGAGTACAACTTCAATCTACAATTATGAATATTAAATCAGCCCATGACAAGTGTAAATCAATGCTATATTATTTCATATCTGCTACAAAAGTTGCGTATCTGACACTAAAAAGGCAAAAATCAGCAAGGAAATTTATCTTAAAAGTGTTTTGACCGGTGTCACAGATCCAATGGGTATGTAGTTGAGTAGGTGAGATACCTAAAGCCAATCAACTCAAAAATTTCATACCAATCAATTAAGCATATAAATGAATAAGAATTGACTGGTGTTATTCTCAACTGCGTTAAATGGATTTAGAGAAGGAAGGGTCCTGCTAAATTTAGAGGTGAACTAAATTTAGCAGAGGGACCCACAAGCGAAGATAAGGCGCAGTTTACTTTTTCTTATTATTTTGACTTTGGAAAATTTTAATTTCCCTATAGTCAAAAAGTGAATTGATCTCAGCCGTCCATTGAGATTTAATCTCAGCCATTTGCAGAGTTTGTGGGCCTAGGTCGATTTTATAAGGAAAAAAAGGGCACAGACTTGGCTAAGTATGCACTAGACGATTTGTGTGTTCGGCTCAACAAAAAAAAGAATTTTCCATATCAACGCACTAGGGCAGGAAGGGAGGCCAAATAGCCTCAGCGTATTCCTTCAGCCAGCGTACATCTCTTCCAGGGCCAAATTAGCTTGCGCAGAAAGGCCGAATTAGCCTGTACGAGTCCATGCAGGGAGGCCAAGTAGGGAAGGCGTGCGCAGACCAACTGTGTTGAGGGTCAGTGAATTGAAGGGAAATTTTCCCTCAGATTTGTAATCATTATTTGAATATTTTGCTGAGCAGAATAATAAAAACACACAAATTGGCAACTTTTCCCCAGTTAGGGTTTCCTGGGTAAATTTCTAGTGTATTGTTTTATTATGTGCATGTGTCTTCAAGAATTTATTTTTCCGCTATTATTATTCTGTTAGAATACTCAGCATATTTAGTAAGTGAATTTGACAGTTCAGTTTTCAGTTCTTTAATTTCAGAATATTTATTAAATTAGCAGCTAGGTATTAGAAAACTAACAAACTGTTTCAAGACAACAACAGCCAGAATCAGTTCAAGACAAAGCCAGTCAAAACCAGTTGGTTTGACCAACTTTAAAGTTTAAACCACTTGGTCTCCTTCCCCCAAAAAAATGAAAAATAAAATCAAAAGATAACAATAAAAACAAAAACCCTACAACTACTCTAAAACCTAATTCTGATATATTTAACAATGACCCTTCCTATCCTGCATGGACTTATTCTGGATTACTTCCAGCCACATCCACTACCACAGAAAATGGACTCGAGAGCATCAAGTCAAGAAACAGGGCATACCAATGTAGAAAATGTAGAGGATCTAGATTCAGATGAATATATTGTTTGATTTGAATGTTGAATTTAGTATGATCATTTTTGGACTCTGCAGGCGCTTTAGAGCCTCAATATTAATGTATTGTGGTTCAGACATATATTGCACTATGTACCATTTTGCTATATTCACCCTTACAATTTATATTGATGTAAGAAATATATTTCTTTAACATGATTTGAATAATTTATACATTTCTGGGTCAATCAGTTTTGTTTTGGTTTTTTTTTGGGGGGGGTCAACCAGTTCAGTTTTAATAGCATTGATCCCCGGCTGCTCAATAATACAATTCAAGGTAACATTACTAGTTCACGGGTTTGAAATTCCATTGAAATAATACCTGCTAGTCACGTCTCTATGTCAAATATTAAATATTAAATATTCACCCATGGTAAATGACAAACTCTCATGCCCTTCTCCACATTTCACAGATGGTACCCAGTGCAAACCCATCAGCACCGACTACCATGCCTGACTAAGCAAGACACGCAACAGAGGCAACCAGCCCATGGGGATCAATCTCAAGACCTTCTGCATGATATCGAACCACTCAAGCTAGCACACCAGGCAAATGACAATCTCCCTTTACCAGGTTAACACTCAAATTTTTGCAATAACTAGTCAAGAGTCAAGCTGCAGGTCAGGATATATGAATTAGACAAATATGTGCTTTAGTACACGGTATGCTATATAGTTAACGCTCATTCACCACATAAACACTTTTACCAGTTTATTACTTATTATTTCAGCAATTACATGCTTGGCTTGCATATAAGAGTTTTAAAATATGAGAATGATAGAAAAATTAGAAGACAACCTTACGGAAACCACAAAAAAGGGTGTAGCTTTCAGCTCCCTCCATAACTCGTATAGGCAAAAAATATTTTATTCTACGATAATGCTAAAGGAAATTCTAAATGATATTGTAGCTAGTGAAATCTGAGAGGGGCCACCTATATCGACGAGATAAGAATTTCAGTACACCAACCTCGATAATCACCTATAAATCATCATGAATTAATAATGTCCACCATCTTTGGGTGCCTATAATATATAATTCTCTTTTTTATCAAATAAAACAAGTGAAAATAACCATAACCCCTAAATCTTCTACACCATTTGAGATTCTTACAGGATTTTCGTGGTCACTCGAAAGAGAAGTGACTAAGATAGCCCGGTCAGGATCGGGTTGCCCCCATCTGTCAACGACCTCTGGCAACCCTTTTTCTCCTTGAACTTGAATAACTGTAAATCACCATTAACGCCATCAAACATATTAATAAACTCTGTCAGCTTTACAGAGGGAGGAAAAATTGATAAGAGAAAGGAAGTTTACAATTTCTGACCTTTAATCAACCCCAAAGCATCGAATGTCAGTGCCCTAAGTGGGGGGCAACCCTGGCATTCTATCACAGTAGTGCGAGACATGGCCTGAAGATCATAAAACCCGCTGTTATATTTGTGGGATTATCAAAAATCTTAAAACCCTCTTAGACTTGCATATTTATATGTATACAGTGGAGGAAGAAAATAACACACCCCGCAGTTCAGCAGTAAGAATATCCACAGTAGTAATGCTGCTCCTGTAAAGTTCAATCACCACAGCGCTGCTGCTCGGAGCATCAATTTTCAAATACACGAAATAATTACATGGAAGGCAGAGTTTATATTGACGAATTTCATATTTTTAAATTATGAAGGGCTTATCTGAATATTTTTAGTCTAATACATTATTGAAAGGATAACATAGAAGATATATAAATAGTTTTTCAGTTCTGTTCCCTTTTTTAATTATTAAAAAATAATTCAGGAAACTGGCTAGCATTATAATATATTATTTATAAAAAAATTAATGGCAAGGAGCGCTTCCATTTACCGGTTTAAGCAATGAAGTGTTTCGATTTGTGACCCGTCAGTTTGTCATTTTGAGAAATCAACCTATAGTGTTTCATTAACCCATGTACTGCTCATTCCGTTACTGTAGAATGTTGATTCGGCTCTCTATCCACGCATCTTGCTTGGCTTGGCTTCACGTAACAGACATTTTAAACGTGTTATTGTAATGTTAGCTGAAGTGCTGAAATTGAAAATGGATGACAAAAAGACATGGGGCAATCTGAAATGGCGCACCCACTGCTTTTTCCCAGTCTGCAACAAGCGAAGTAATCAATATTCCGTCCTCTAAATTTCCCAGTCGATCTTAAAGATCATTCGCTTTTTTTTCCGCGGCACCCTCACTGCCCTTCTTCTTAATCAAGTTGAGGTTCTTAGAAAGCCGAAGCGCCTTCTTCTCCGGGTTTCGTTTCTCTGCTAGTATGGCAGCCCACACCAGTATATTAGAAACTGAATAGTTATGCGTCAAGTCGATTTCAGTTTAGACGGGCTCCTCGTATAATGACAACGGCCAAAAAGTTATGAATGGCATATGGTAAGCCCTAAGGAATTTACAAAAGGACAATAATAAAACGAGTGCTATTACAAAAATAAAACAAGTGCTTACATAGTAGTCATCCAGCTTAGTTTAACAATATAGTTAGGTTAAAGCAAAAAATAATGCAGTGAGTCTTATGTTATATTAAGTTATTAAACTAAATGTTATTTGTTTTTATTTTTATAGTTTTGTTTGGTAATTAAAGTAAGTTTAATTTAGTTAAGTTTCTGAATTTCAAGTTTATGATAGTTTGGGGGTAATGATAGATTTGATTTCTCTCAAGTTAATATTTTTAGGGTTTTATTAAAGGAAATTTATGTGGAATTAATATAATGTTACAAGAAAATATTTAGTCGATGTTAATATTTAGAAAGATGTATTAATTTTATAGTGATATTTCTTTTATTTGTAAGATGTAAATGGCGATTTTGGATACAATTTAGAAAATCAAAATAGTTGCAACATATTTTTCCAAGTGAAACCATCTAGACTCTAGACTACTGAGGATCCATGGGACCTCACCCCGCCACACGAGACCTCAACAGCTAAACCGTCTTAGATTTGTCCCTGGAAGACGGACTAGGTCCTCTAGACCTTAGCAGTGCACAAACTCCCCTAGACAACGAGTTAGTGGACAGTTCGTACCTCCCACTAACCCTTCATCGGGCCAGCAAACTTTGTGGAATTTTTTTCAATGCTCTTCAGTCAATCTCGAATATTAGGAGAGATTGGTCTAATCCTCTTCGTCAAGGCATTCCATACATTATATCCTTTGTGTTCTTGCATTGTACCTTTTATATTTATACATTGTACCTTTTATATCCATGCATTGTATTTTTTATAAGAGATTGTTTGGTTCTCCCGCATCTTATGGACATCATTGTACTCAACAGTCCCTTTGACCTACTTTGTGGTCATTAGTTGGACATAAATATAATTATCTTATCTTATCTTATCTACCTGGAAAGAGAAATGTGTGGGCCATCATGGGAGCAGGATGTAATAAAGAGATTTTCTCCATTCAAATTTCAAATTAGCGCAATGATGCCTCTCTTTGAACGAACAAAGCACATTACTCTACAGCTTCACACGACATTTATTTATTTGTTTATTTCTAGATCCAATTCATAATGTCGAAGGTTGATTAGTACACAATCCAATAGAGCATTTAGCTTTAAAGGCTCGCCATCGCGTAACAGATGTCACATTAATACTCTTGCCTTCAAGAATAATGATCTTCAAGTTCATGTTGCAGATATTTTCATGAAAAATTAGTGTTTGGCCATTACTTGTTATTTTTTAAAACTTTGTGATTTCAAGATTATTGAAATTGTGATAGGCAACGTATTAATTTTTATTTTTAGTTGCAATTTATGACAACCAAAATTGTAATTGCATTTTAGAGAATTTACAAAGAGAAATTTATACCCAATTTACGAAAGTGTTTCACAAAATTATGGTCCAAATAAGGGAAAATGAATGCCTTATCACATAGAAATCCTCTGCAAATTTGTGGTCAAGAAAAAGGCAAAATTTGTTGTGGTTCAAATAGAGGCAGGATATTTATTTTTCAACAACTCATTCCAACTCTAACAGAGCTACTCGGAAACTGCCAAAATATTGGGGTACGACATTAAAAGGGATGGGGTACGACATTAAAAGGGAAATCAATGGAGTCCTTAGGGGCTTACCTCGATTGCATCAGGTTTAATTTTATCTTAAATGTCATAAATGCTTAGCGTGCAATTTTTCTTTGGTGTTAATACTGGTAATGACAGATATGACCGCAATTGTACATTAAATTAATAATAATAAAAAACCATTGCAAAATAGGATGGAGTAGTTTACCTGGGCGTAGGAATTGTTTGGGAATGTTTGTCGGCCAGAAAAACTTCTGACTCCGACTACCGGCAATTATTTCCTCAAACTTCGAGGTCAATCGCTCTATATGCAGGAACGTTCAAATTCTCTGGCGATCCAATGTGACTATCGAGCTCATCCACCAGTTGGTTGTGTTATTGGAGTGGGTGGCAGATGGGTGAAGCTTGAGCCTCCAAATCGAATTAAGATAGCCTCCAAATCCTTATGGGTGAAGCTCGAGCATGGAAGCCTAAAACTCAAACAACCATTCTCGCGCACACAACTTTGACCATTGTTGTTGCTTCTAGGAGGAAAAACGCCCATTTCCACTTTGCAGACTCGAGATTCCATTCAGTCTCGCAAATTCTACCATCCACTGTTGATACAGGTTCTCCCCTATCTTGTGTTCTTCTACATGTGCTATAAGAAAAAATAATTGTAATCTATTACACATCTTTTAATGGTTGATGTAGCTCGATGTATAATGGTTATAAGTCAACTAACTATGAAGTGCATATCCTTATCACATAACTCGATCGAGGCACCTAGTAATCCTGAGTCAAACTCGGGTTAGCACAAAAAATGGATATCCTTCAACTAACTATGAAGTGCATATCCTTATGACAAAGCTCGATCTACGGAACTTGTAATCCTTAGTAAAACTTGAGTAAGAATAGAAAACAAAACAACGCAATTCAACCTCTGAACCCCAAGTAACTGTGGGTGACACTCTAGAGTCTAACCCCCAGTAATTTTTCACAGGTCGAGGGGTTTGACTAGCCTACCCAATGAAAAACTCAATGGACATCTACAAGTTTATATAAAAACCAAACTAGAAAAGAGATTTGATATTTTCCTTTGAAAAAGTAGTCAATTTTCCTAGTTCGAATCAAACTCTTACTCTTTGGCCTCGCCGAGCTTTATAGCATAGTTTCCCATGGGCAGGAGCTCGAGGTTCATGGATTTGTTTCACTTGCCTTAACGAGGTTTGAGTTTCAAGTGATTTCCATGCTAAAAAAAAAAAAAAACTCAAAATTTGTTGAAATGGAATCTGTTATGTCAGAACTTTACTTGCCTAAGAGAAATAGGGAAAGTGAGCTTCTTAGAGAGTTGGGTTGTCTGGACAATCTCCTTCTTAAATTCCCTCCAACTAAATCCTTGGAATGGTTTGCTAGCACTCTATTCTCTTTGTGCAAAATATCCCTTTGTTTTGATCAATGCTCTTTAGACAATCCTCAACAATGCTTTTCTTTCTATTATGTATGGATAGATTTGTTGTAGTCTCTTAGTGATTAGAGATTAAATGAATTATCCATAGAAATATATGTTGGCACACTATGCATCTCATCAATATCTCTTGCATAATCACTAACTTGTACAAACAATTAATCGATTTAGATTCCGCAGTTGTAAACATTCACCATAATATTTTTGCATTTAAGATTTGGGCCATTAGGTTTAAACCGTGATGTTGAGCAATCAGGGAGAAAAGAACCTTGTTGAGTCAAGTCTAACACCGTGAAAGTAAATAGAAATAGAGAGAAAATGTGCAGTAGTTTGGGCAATATAAAGGGAAATGGAGAGGACAATGCATAAGTACTCGAGTGGAGTGGCTTACAGGAAAATTGATGAGGGTTCCAGGTCCCCATTACTCGAGGGCGACAAGATCACAAGCTCTTGTTGTAGCTTCATCCTCATCATAAGCTCCCAAGAAGAGAGAAGAGCAGTGCCAACTTGTCAATACCCATCTTACAGTAAACAAGATCGTGAAAACACAACACCCCTATTCGAATCTTTGATTAAATTCACATTTCATTTTTTATTCAAAGGCAAGAAGTTGTACTTTTCAAAAAAAATTATACAGGTCGCCATAAACCTACAAACCTAGACAAAGCCATAAATGACACTTAGTGACTTACCTAAGTAAACTACAGATAATACGCTCAATTGTGACAATGCCCCGTACAAAAAGAAATGCCAAAAGAAACTTGTCAAATGTTTTCCCGCATATAGAACCAAAATCCCAAATTAAGAAATGCTTAATTGCATGAGAACAAGGAAAGAAATTTTAAGTAATTTGTATCCATACCCTGCTTGCCCTTTTTGTTTTGGTTATGTTTCAAAGTGCTCTTGTCCCAAAGATGAGCTTCATACCTACCAATCCATCTATGCCTGAAATAATCACTCAATCAAACAGCAAAAAAATTGAAGTTGAGAATGCATACTCATTCAATGAAACAACAAGACAACTAATGTTTGGAGTGCATACTCACACAATCAAACAACATGACAATCAAAGTTGAGAGCCCATAGTTTGATAAAGGAGGAGATTTTAAATTCTTAGAAATTATATTACGAGTCAAACATAATATATTTGACTATTTATTTTTCATATGCACTCTTCATATCAGAGGAAGAAAAAGCTGACCAATCACATATAATCATCTTGCAAACAGTCAACCATTATATACTCTCAAATGGACCAAATTCTCAACTATATCCTTCTAAAAATGAAATGAAATGACACAAATTTTATTATTGACTGCTAAATTTCCCCAATCATGTGGATTGAATAACTGAGGGCATCAAAATAGAGTGGTTGCTTGGGCTCCCAACATTGTGTTCATTAATGACATTAGAGATGCACTACAATGCTCTCTCACCTATTGATCATCAAGAGAACTTGGAAATCTCTGCTTCATTTACAACAAAGTTAAAATGCTTGATATTTTAGATAGGATCCAAAAGCTACCTTACATCCTACACCCCCTTAAAAATCTTCCTCTTCTTTGTCCCATTCCAGTACCAGTAAGACTAGTTACAATAACAAATTTGGTGTTTGGCCGCCATTTCAATTATATTAGAACTGAAAATAAGCTAGCTAAGGAAGGACTAACCTGAGTGTATCATTTTCTATCATTTATTTTCTTTTGTTGTTTTGCTTTATAATGGATAGCTTTGTTGCTAACATGTTTCTATATAGGCTATTTCTCTGATGTCCTTGCATATTGTTTGACTAAATCAATTCAGAATGGGCAAGTGAAGCAAATGGCAGCATATCATGGATCTTGAGGTGCAATACCTCAAAGACAAAATGGCAATTTCTAGTAAAGATTTAGTTTGGATGGAAAAAAATCAAAAAAATAATAGTATTGATTGAGTTGTCTTAATCTTGTTAAAATGAGTTTATAACTTTATCAAAGGAGAGGAAGTGAATCTCATTGCTCCCTGTAATTTCATATGGAAAACAAACAAAAAACCAAGACAAAAAGCTACCACTGCATTGCAATATGAAATGTAAGTTTTTCAAAAATGCATTGCTTAGATCCTTTGAAACCACATTTATCTTTCTTTGTATGTACTAACATTTCAAATTTTGGGTGTACTTATCATTGTTTATTTGACCTGGAGGACAGAAGAGGAGATCCTCCAGCTAAACAAAGGACCTCATTTGTGTAGACGAGGGGTTGCCAATGCCATTTTATTGTGAAGGTTATGAATGAAATTTTTGATAGAGCAATACTAACTTTCAACATGTATAAACATGAAGATGAGGAAGGTTGGCCTTGTTATGGCCAACATGACACTTCAAGTGAGACCAGGACCTTGCATAGGCCAAAGCTTGCAAGGGACATTGTTGCATACGTAGAGAGTTGTTTCTTTTTTGGACTATCTATTGATATAGTGTATAGAACCCACATTAAGAGACATGTTGACATGGATGCGGAAGCTCGAGATAGGGATTTCTTCTTATGCAGGAAATATATTGTAAATATATATAATAGGTTGGCGAAGGGAAATTATCAACTTCACAAAAAGGATGAAATGAGTGTAAACCTTTGGTATCAGACGCACTCGAAAGATTTTTTATTTTAGCAAAAGCCTAATGGTGTGGAGGTCCCTTTTATAATAGGGATTAAAACAAAGTGGATGTTGGAGACAATGGTCAAGCTATCGCACAACAACTTAATATCCATGGATTCAACATTTAATACCAATAAGTATGGGGTAAGTTAGATGTCAATGATTGATTGAATATACTTATTTAAGTTGTAGACATTCAATATGACTAATAAATTGTATCTGACTTTATGTAACGTTGAGTACGACAGTATCAGTTGTATACACTCATGGCATTTGTTGAACAACAAAGTGTGGTGTCAGTTGCATGGGTCATGGCATCACGAAATACATCAAATGATGTTGCACTGGTTGGAGCAGCTCATGCACAAGTGTTTCCAAATTAGTCCTGACTGGAAATTCAATGTCGTCATGGTCAATGATGCATTGGTTGAAATCACTGCATTGAGGTAACTTTAACATTGTCATGATATAACCAAAATTACATTTTTCTAGAAATAGCACACTAAAATCCATTGAATATGGCAGGATGATTAGAGGTTGTGATGTGATCTTATGTGTTTGGCATGTAGAAAGGGCTTGGTTAAAAAATGTCAACCAATTGCCCACTAGTTCCATGAAAGCCAATGAGATGTTCAGTGAGTTAGGTTTCATCATGAAACACACTCTCAATTATGAAGTGGAAGATGCAATCAATAATTTTTTTTATCAAATTTGTAGATGAAGAGAAGTTATTAGACTATTTCCACAAGAATTGGGTTGATGAAGATAAGATTCATAAGTAAACAAAGTTTTCGTATTATATGCATTTTTGTCTTCTATAAAGGTGATATATTGAAACTAGCATAGTTCTATTTGTAATTAGGGATGTGGGTGAAAGGTTTTCAGGAGTTTCCTCGTGCAAATCAGGAGACCAATAATGTTGTTGAGTCATACCATTGTTATTTAAAAACAACATTTCTATCTGATAAAAGGAAAAAATGTGCCTGCGGGATGGATTGGTTGTTGTATATACTACTAACAACCATTGAACCTTGTTATCAGTTCAAGGAAACCTTAAAAGAACAATGATTTCTAAATAATCACAAGAGAGAAAAGCAACTTGAATCATCAGTGGAACGAGCAAGAAAAATTATGGATATTGATTGTTGTCCCCATCAGAGCATAACTCGTACTTATTGAGTGCGAAGTCAGATAAATCGAGGTAAAAAATACCTTGTCACCGGGTATCGCATAGGTTTTCTAATGTGTGAATGTCCATGGTCTATTTGTGGAAACATTTGCAAGCATGCCATAAAGGTTAATTAGTTGTATTTACACTCAAATAATTGAAATCCATTTCTTCATTAGCATGCAAAGGATAAAATATTCAATGACCCTCCTGAGATCAATATAGAGCCCCAAAACCATGATTTAGATGTCGATGCTACTCTTATGGCCACAAATATTCTTGATGCAGATGTTGAGGCTTTTCATTTGGTAAGGGAGGAGTTGTTTAGCCATGTACATCTTATTTTAGATAACCCTCCTACTACTTTGACAAAGACAAACTAGTTGACTGGTCTGGTTAAAAAAATGTTGGATAAAGCCAATAATTTACACATTATGGATTTTGACTTCACACATGGTTTGGGTTCTCTTGATTCATCTTTAAAGAGGAAGAAGAGTTTCCTTTGTCATACAAAGAAAAGAAGAAGCAATAGAAAAAATAATGGTTTGGAAATTGATTTAAATGTTGATCCATTAGAATATGAACCATTTGAGTTTCAATACCTCAATAAACAAGGACACGCTCAATCAAATAATGCCCTATCTATGGTTCCAGGTTAGTTTCATGTGTTGAATAGAGTCATGGTTTTAGGTTTAAGTTTTTAGTCATCACCATTCTTTAACATGTGGTATGTTTATAGCAATGCAACAATCCACAACCATGGCAATAAACCAAGACCAAAGGGAGATGCAAGGCCATCCACCCTTACTTGCCATGCTAGGTACATCTGACTCTCAATTTCATTGTGTGTTTACATATACCTTGATGCTCTAGCAAATTTCATTGTGCTAACATATGACATTTTTTTAGGTAACTATAGAACAAGTGAAGAAGCATCATCTTCTACCATGACTGGTCATCCATGGAAGGGCTTCAACTCTAATGAAAATCAATGAGTTATGCACAAACAATAAGTAAGTAATTTCCAGAGAGTGTATGCATATACTTTCCGAAGTGGTGGGCCAATTAAATTCATAGTAACTTGGATAGGTTTCTTTCATTTATTTGGTTTTAGTGGGAAAATATTCTTAATATTTCTCATTCTGTCATGTGCAGTTTGTGTGTGCCTCACATTGCTTGGGTTGGTAATGGATATGAAAAGATTTTCCTTGCTAAATTACTGCATTTGTTTTAGGATTGTTGCAACATGCTTTTGTTTCTCTAGTTGTCCTAATAATATTGTTAGATAACCCTTTAAGAGGCCCATTTGACCTCCATATCGCAATTTGGAAATAGAGGAACTAATCCTCCCCTTTCAACCACCAAAAAAAGTCATGAAAAATCAATCTTTTATTTTGTTTTGTAATCTGAAAATTAACAATAGAAAAATACTTCAATTCAGATTGTTTATTGAGTCTAATTAAACTTCTTCTTCTTCTTCTTCTTCTTCTTTTTTGGCACCACATTTGAGCTTGGATTTGCTAATTATTCTAAGAAACCATTGATGTTTTGTACCCCTTAAGTGGGTTAAATTTTATAAATAGAAATCTGAGATTTCACTTGCTACGACCCTAAACCCATCTTTTCCCTAAGTCATTAGGTCACTCCTTTCACTCATACCTTGTTGGACTTAGATTGCCTCAGGGATTCTGTTAAGTCCCTATAATACTAGTGATTCCCTGATTACTATTGTCATTGTATCCCTTATTGTTATTGTTGTACCCCTATTGTCCCCATATTGTTATTATTGTGCCCCATAGAAGCCCACTATTGTTATTGTTGTGCCCTTATATTATAATTGTTGTGTTGACTTTGATTATATTGTGACCCCTTAGAATCCTATATATAGAAAGGAGGTTTTGTCATTTGTACGATCCAAGAATTGTTCATTTGTGTAATGTAAAGGAGGTTTCCTCCTCGAAGAGGCTGATTTTGAAGGTGTTTATCTATCTTTTCTTCTATTTTTTGAGCTAGTTGCATAACATTTGGTATCAGAGCTCTGGATTCTAGGCTTTCACTGCTCCAAACATGTCATTGTGGATTTTTTGCTATAACATTTTTTTCGCTATAACGTTTCAGAACCCAAAAAAAAAACCCATTTGAGCCGAAATCTCTCTGAACCTCAGGTTCAAATTTCAGATCTTGTCTCACTATATTTTCAAAGATATGATCCAAGGAAGTTAGGGTTTTTGCAGGATCTCGAATTATATCTCAAACAAGTGACCTGGGGAAAATCGTCATAAATTTCTTTCTAAGCATTAGATTGAAATTTTGTAAGAAGTTAGAGAAAGAGGACGACCTATAGTTTTATGCGTATCAGTTTTAGGTCGTAAGATCGAAACAATGACATGTGGTACTTCGTACAAGTTCGCTCTACTGAACCAATTTATAATCAGGCCATCATGGGAGATTTGGCATAACTCTTCCTTGGAGAATCCAATTTTGATCAGACTTGCAGAGTTAGTAAAAGGACTCGGAGGGCTACCACAAAACACAATTTCAGACCTTAGAGATCTGAAATTACAGAGATATAGCAGATTCAATATCGAGCTCCTACAAAGTGAAAAAAGGTGTGTAGTTTTTTTAAAGTTTGCATAGGTTTGGTTTGAAAAATTAGTTTGAAGGAATTCAAAGGGCATAATGAAGCATTATTATTATTAATTGATGCCCCGTAGAAATAAAATGGAAATACCTAGTAAGCAACCTGGAATCTCTAACATGACTCATGAAGAAGAGGAAGAAATGCAACATGATATATCAAAATTACAAGACCAAGTGCAACAAATTTCACTCTCACAAAAAGTAACAGAAGCTAAGATGAATGGCTTAAAGAAGGCATGGAAGCTAAGATAGATGGTATGAAATACAACATTGAATATTTGAAGAAAGACATGGAAGGTTTGAAGGAAGGTTTGACAAAGTTGCTACAACAAAGGCTTCCTAACGGCGAGAAGGTAGTAAAGGAAACTCATGATGAAAACAAAATAAATGTTAATCATGATTTCTTAGACTCTAACATTGGAACAAAGACCCACCATGTTCCAAAGACTGATATCAGGAAGTTTGATGGCAAGGATCCTGTAACATGGATACTACAAATGGAACAATATTACAATCTCCATAATGTGCAAAACACACAAAAGGTACGCATTACAACTTTATATTTGGAACCAAATCAGTTTGTACGGTATCGATGGCTTTGCTCTCATAAACAAATTATCACTTGGGCAATTTTTATGGAAGGAATGATAGCACATTATGAGGATACAAAAAGCAACACCTTTTTTAGCCAGTTGATAAATCTCGAACAAAAGGGTTCAATGATGGAGCACATTGAGGACTTCCAAAAATTGAATATAAGGGTAAAAGATATTCCAGAGGAGCATAGGATTGATGTGCTCATAGGGACTTTGAAGGATAACATCCAACATGAGGTGCGCCTTTGGGAACCTGATTAATTAGAGAAGGCATTCAGGTTGGCAAGAAAAATGGAAAGCAAAATTATTGCAACAAGGAAGCCTACCACTCACAACTATAAATATGGAAGTGTTGTTGCTCCTAGCCTTCCATAACCTACAAGGTTGACACCATAACAATTGGAAGAAAAAAGAGAAAACGGACTTTGTTACAGTTGTGATAGCAAATACACTAAAGGTCATAAGTGTGCTGAGAATAAATTATTTTACATAGATTGTGAAGAGGAGGAAGAAAAGGAACATGAAATGTCAAAAGAAGGGGATATACACCAAGAACAAACCCTAGAGAAAGAAGAAATGAATCCGATCATATCTTGTAATGCATTGGCCGAAATTACCACTCCTCAAACTATCAACATAGAAGGACACACAAAGAAGAAAAAGGTAATAATGTTGATTGATTCGGGCAGTACCTATAATTTTATTCATTGTAAGATAGCCAAGGAATTGAATTGCTTCCTATATCTAACACCAGAGTGTCAAGTGATGGTTGCAAGTGGAGGAACCATAAATTGCTCTAGAAATTTCCATAATATCAAGCTATCCATGGGATAAGATGTATTGAATATCCCAATGCTTTCCATTCCAATAGGTGGTGTTGATGTTGTGCTAGGAGTCCAATGGCTACAATCCTAGGGTACAATAGCTTTGAATTTTCGAGAAGTTTTCATGAAAATTTATTCGGAAGGAAAGGAAGTTGAATTATGGGTTATCATAAAGAAATCGGGAAAGATAATCAACTCTAACTGAATGACAAAGCTTCTAAAGAAAGAACAACGAGGCGTAATTGCACAAATATGTTCGCTAGAGTTTCCCGCATTTAAATCATCTATTTCTTCAAATCTCAAAAAAGTCTTGGAAAATCACTCCAAGGTATTTGAGATTCCCAAAGGCCTCCCACCTATTCGTGATCATGATAATGCTATTCATTTGATTCCAGGAAGTGTTCCTCCAAACATCAGGCCTTACAGATATCCCTATGCCCAAAAGAGTGAAATTGAATGTATGGTTACAAAAATGCTAGAGGATGGTATAATTCAACCTAGTGAATTTGACGGGTCGTAATTCCTGTAGTTACGCAGGCTACCCACTAGCTATAAATCCATCTCCCTCAACTGAATCCACTGGATCAACCGCACAATCTGCTGGAACTATATCTGCCGGATCGAAGGCTGCTAGACCAGGAACTACTGTTATAGGATAGGATATAGGATCTGCTTACCGAAGCTACAGAAACCACCACCCTTGCTAGTGCTTATGGCTCTGCTCCTGTCTTTCCCACTGCTTCTCCCTATGTCTCTACTACATAAACTTAGGGCATATGGGGTAGCACGAAGATGAAAGCATGGTGAGCGCTACATTCATTTGGGCATACATAGCGCACTTCTTTGACCTGAGTGCTGCCTTCCTTCCACTTACACCAGAGCAGCTTCCTTACCCACCGATAGGTATTATTCTACCGCCTTTATAGCTGCCAAATATGTCTTGACTATTGACTCAGATACTGATGGTGCTGGTGCACAAGAAGGATGGGTCATGCGCATGTGTCCGGATTATAGGGAACTCAACAAGCTCACTATTAAAGATAAATTTCCCATTCCCGTCATTGATGATTTACATGGATCAATTACTTCACCAAGTTGGATCTTCGTTCAGGATATCATCAAATCATAATGAAGACTAAAGACATTCTGAAAACAACATTTAGAACTCATGAGGGTCATTATGAATTTTTGGTCATGCCTTTTGACCTTACCAATGCACCTTCTACATTTCAAGGTTTGATGAATTCCATTTTCAAACCTTCCTTAGAGAATTTGTGTTAGTACTTTTTTATGATATACTAATCTACAACAAGTCTTGGAAGGATCATGTTCAACATGTTGACAGGGTCCTCAAACTATTGGAGGAGAAACAATTATATGCAAAAAGCTCCAAATGTTTCTTTGGAGTACAAGAGGTGGAATATCTGGGTCATATTGTATCTCATGAAGGTGTTAAGGTAGACCCTAGCAAAATTAAAGCCATTAGGAATGGAAAATCCCCACATCCATAAAGCATATGCGAGGATTTCTCAGGTTGATAGGGTATTATCGCAAGCTTGTTAAGAATATTATGGGAAAATAGCAACACCTCTAACAACATTGTTGAAGAAAGATGCATTTTCATGGACTTTAGAAGCAACAAAGGCCTTCGAATATCTTAAAGAGGCAATGTGCCAAGCACCGGTCTTAGCTACACCAGACTTCACAAAAAACCTTTATTGTGGAATGTGAT
>APFE031535340.1:0-14048 GCA_000404065.3 Pinus taeda | reverse complement strand
ATACAAAAAAGTGGGATCATTTTCCCTGCAATTACTTCAATACCAACACAGGGAACCTTTGTCTTTTCATATTAATTTTGGTAATTAAATAATGAATTTCATATTATGATTTTGAAATTATTTTAAAAAATTGGATTGTCCATGGATGCTCGTCACCTGATAGATTTGATTTTTTTGGCTCCTTTTCCATACTTGATTCCATGGTTCAGGCCTGAAACTTCTAATTTTATCATCTAGGTGACTTAAACCTAAATGTATACAGAGAGACACTAACTGCTTTCTGTTAATAATATTTTCTCCATAATATTTTCTCCAAGTAAACTCTTTTTGGTTGTTTTAGGGCATTCCAAGATTCGGCCTTTCTGTGTATGCGTTTAATCTTTCTCTGCCTGGACGACGTGGCTCTTGTTGGTCTCCTGCTGTCCTGCATTTTCATAAGAAAATATGCATGCATTAGAGAGTGACATGCAGTGAATTTCATGGTGGAGACCGCAGAAGCTTGGCCTTCAAATCTGCTAGCTGTGTTTTTCCTGACCTATGAATTATCATATAAGAGGCATAGCGAAAATTAGCCGCTTGGCTAAAATGATTATTCATCAATCTAGATGGAGCCCTTCTCCTTGTTTCCATAGCTAAAATCTCATTGCCAGTACCCTTTCCTCTCCCTTTCTAGTCATCCATTACTGGGGCCCTCTCCAACCTCTGTTTTAGTTGCAGAACTCTTCTTTGTTTTGATTGACCTCTAGTGGTTTGGATAAGAGGGGTGAGGAATTCAAGCATGTTATATCTATCCTGATTCCATGTTAATTCTATGTTAGGAATTCAAGCATGTTAGTTCTATGTTATTATATACTGGCCTGTGGGAAAGAGGGCGAATGAGAAAAGCCGCAGTGACGCGTTGGAGTTAATTGCTTTAAAATCTACCAAAAACATCCACGGATTCAGAGTGTATTGGTTGGTAGTGCTGCTTTCCATAGCCAATCAGCAAGGAGGACAATTACGTTATTACAATTAACAGGTATTTTCACTGCTGTTAACAGTATTTTTTTTAATTTTTTCACTGTAAATATTACATTTTTGTTATTTCTTTGACTGTAAATATTACATTTTTGTTATTTCTTTGAAAAATAAAACACAGTTTTTGCTTTTACTTTTTTCCAGATTTTTCACTGAAACCATTGTCAGTAAAAACATATTTACATTTTTGTTATTTCTTTGAAAAAAACACAGTTTTTGCTTTTACTTTTTTCCAGATTTTTGACCGAAACCATTGTCAGTAAAAACATATTTACATTTTTAAAGAACCTTTTCAGATCACGAAACCTTAAATTATAAACCATAAAACAAATTTAAATTAGGAAAACATCAACTGCTGCATGGAAATATAAATAAAATCCCTTAAGAACATTTTCAGATCAAGAAACCTTAAATTATAAACAATAAAAACAAATATGCCACCCCCAATATTTCACCTTCAGATTTTTCCATTCTGAAACTTATATGCTTAACATGCTCTGTCTCTGCAATTGCTCATCTTCAAACTGTAATGCTGCATACAATTTCTTTATGACATGATGCATGCCTTAAGGCATTGCCATTCAACTTCAAGGCTGGGGATATTAACAGGTTCCCATACATTTCAATTACCGCACGTTCATCGTTTCACAGAGTGCCGAATCATTATAGGTTGGGTACAGTCTTATAGGCTAGGCACATTCACAATTGTGTTCCTTTTCCATTTGATCTTTCAACCACCATCTACAAGTTGGGCATATTCACTCCTACAATTTCTCATAACTTAACAATGTAGATTTGCACTCAACTAATTCTCTCTAGAAGCTCTTCTAATAATTTAAATAATTAAAAAATTAGGGAACCCTTCAACCCACTCCCTCGTTAAATGTAAAGCCCCTAGGTTTATCAACAAATTGGAGGCTTGAGAACTATGCCTTGCCTTTCTGGTGTTTATGATTATTTGAGTCGGCAGAACTACAATCTCTCCTGAGCTTCTCATATATGTTTTTATTGGAAGTCAAAATTAGTTAGCATTGCATGAACTAAGTGCGTCATCTAATATGATAAATTTCGTCAAAGTTCATAATGTAGTATGAACTTATAAGTGCATAGTCTAATATGATAAATTTGATGTAAAGTTTATCAGATTAATATATAAAATATATGATAATGTTTTATGTGAGAATAGGTTTAATTGTTAAGTGGGAAGGTTGGTTTCTATAAGTCTGATAGTCCAATTCGAAACAAAATTATATATATTTAAGACTTAAACAGACCAACAAAATTCATAATCCAAAATGAGCTCACTACCTCATGTAAAGTGCATCCGGTTCCACGAAATCGGGGAGTATTTTGAAACGACAAATTTCGCAATAAAATTAACTGTTAGTAGCAGAAGCATAATGCAAGCAATGTAGAGAAGAGCCCGTAAAAGTAAGAAGAGGAAGGTGAGATTGAACTCCAAAAGAAAAATAATTCTCCACCCGAGAACTGGAAATCGAGGTTTTGGGGATAAGCCTTGCCTTTCTGGTGTTTATGATTATTTGAGTCCCCTTCTACTGCAATATCTTGGATACCAAGCATTTGTAATCTCTTATCTCTACAATCAAGGCATTGACTTTAGCTTGCTTGTTTGTATAACCTCCCTAATCCTTTCATTGAGATTGTTTTGAACTGACCCCTGTGATCCAGAAGGAAGTCTCTTCCGCAGCATGGCTTCTGTGGTTTTTTTTTTGTTATCTCATTGACCACCAATGTCAAAGTTTTATAATTGAAAGAAAAAGCTATCTTAGATCAATTTTGCGGCCAAGTACAGGGACTGTAGTTCCAATAATTTCAGATGTGCAAATATTGGAAGTCTCAGCTTTCCAAAAGAGTTTTAATAGACAATAGAATAGCGATTTGGTCAAATTTAAAGTTTATAAGCTAGAATTACACTGATACTTCCTATATAAGCTAGAATTTATTTTTAATTTTATAAATGAGACCTTCCATATATTTTTAATATAAGTATTTTGTTCTTCGTATTTATATTTTTATTTCAATTTCATTAAGATGTAATTATGTATATATGTTTATTTTTTGTACTCATATGCAGTTTCCCAACTATGATTTTGTCCCTATAGTTGGTTCAATTGTGGCTAAGTTCAAGGCCTGTGCAATATGATCTTGTGTGGTTACATTTCTCAATCACACGTGTAAGAAGAGTAATTCATTTACTAATGCAGCCTTTGATATAGTAGTATCTTTTTGTTTGTGAAAAAATAAAAAGAAATTTGAAAATAATTTACTATTGTCAATTGAATTGCTTTTTTTTTATGCTTTTCATTATAGAAGTGTGACCTAGATGTGTGCCCTTCTAAATGAAATTAAGACCTCCACTTCAAATTTGATCACTAATAACATAGCTTGTGCTTTTATTACTATTTTTGGTTGGATAACATAAATTGTGCTTTTATTACTATTTTTGCTTCAATGACATGGATTGTGCTTTTGTTGTGCACATTTGGAAAAAAAGCTGGAGCATCTTTCTATTTTTGCTTCAATGACATGGATTGTGCTTTTGTTGTGCACATTTGAAAAAAAAACTGGAGTATCTTTCTTTCCGCATGTAAGAGACCGTCCGTTGCAAACGAAAGTGGCATCAACATCTAAGAGATAACTAACGTTGCAATCCCAGCAGAGAGCAAAGTGCAAAGAGATAAGTGGCAAAGTGCAAAGAGATAAGTGGCGCTGCAATCCCAGCAGAGAGCAAAGTGCAAAGAGATAAGTGGCAAAGTGCAAAGAGATAAGTGGCGCTGCAGATCAAACAGGTTATAGCAACGGTCAAGGATGTTGATTTCTTTAATTCGATTCAATTTTTGGAATTCATATTGGCATTGGCATTGCAGTGCCTTTCCTCCTCCTCCACTCAGAGTTTCCTGCATTGTGTGGTCTAGTCTCGTGAGTCTCGTGCGATTGGAGCTGCAAATGGTGTGTGTGTATAAATGTGGTCTGATCTCTGTTGTTTCTGTCATCTGTTTGGTGTGCCTGACTGTATGTGTCTGTCTGTCTCTGTGGTGTGCTTGTATTCTCTGAGAGGTGGAAACAGAGGCCTGCTCGTGTTCCCTGAGAGGTGGAAGCAGGGAGCGTATCAATTATTGAATCAAGACCACTGTGCCCAGGGATCACAGTTAAATGGTGCGTCCCAGTCGTAAATGAGGCATTCCAGTAAATTTATTTTCAAAACTCTTTGTATGGGTCACTCTGATTATGGGTTGTGGGTTGCAAATAAGATTAAGTGAATGAGAGGAATCGATTCGATTTTAGAAATTTCATTTCAGTAAATTGATGTTCAGTGTTGTTTGGCTTTTTTATTAAATCAGATCTTCCGCATCCTTAGTGAGAGGCGGCAGTATAGATCCCTACTTGCAGAGAAATGGAGATATCACGGTTGGATCTTGGCGGTGGCCATCGTGGAATAGTGGCCACTGGGAGCGTGTTTCTGGAGGAGAAATTCTGCAGAGCCTGCGGTTTCTTGGTTTTTAAAATCAGATCCTCTGCATCCAAGGTGAGGCGGCTTCTTGGTTTTCTAAATTGAATCCTGTGCATCAATGTGTTTTGGTTTTTTAAATTAAATCCTGTGCATCCATGCTGAGGCGGTTTCTTCGTTGTGTAAATTAGATCCTCGATGCATGTTTCTTGGTTTTTTAAATTAATTCCTATAAATTAGACCCTCTTCATCCATGCTGAGAGGTGGTTTCTTGTTATTTTAAATTATATCCTCTTCATCAAGGTTGAGGCGGCAGCATAGATCACTCGTTGCACAGAAAGTCAGAGAAACCGGGCCTGCCAATGCCACTGTTGAATATGGCTGGCATCGAAGAAGAGTTTTTCCAGAGGAGAAATTCCTGTAAAGTGAAGATGTTAAAGACTGAGTTAACGGCGTAATTACACCTTCGTATACAGTGAGTGCATAGGCCAAGGAAAAAGGGATTGTCAATGTGGATTCATCCCTCAGAGGTAAACATTTTGTTGTCTGACTCTGTTAATTTCGGTGGGTGTTATAAAGTGTTGACTCTGTTTTCCTGACTGACTCTGTTCATTTCGGTGGGTGGATTCTCCCAAATTAGACCTGCTGCATAGACATTGAATCTAAGGGGAAGGATTGAGAAACTTCTTAACCCTTGTAAATATTATGCCTATCAATGTGGATTCATCCCTCGGAGGTAAGCGCAACATTTTCTTGATTGACTGTGTTAATTTCGTTGGGTGTTATAAAGTCATTGTCGATTGCACTATGGAGATTCAGAAATGCATGTGTGATGAAGAGATTTTTCAGATTGCAAAGTAACTTTATAAAATTAATTTTCTTGCAGATTGATTCTCTCCTAGCTTTCTATTGGTTCGGTAAATAATAATAAAAGGGATTGTTTCTGCATCATTTATCCTAATTTTGCACTGAATTATTGATGCACTATGTTATATTTTCTAGGTTAAGCATATTACATCCAAGGACCCAGCAACGCTCTTCAGTGAATTATTATTTTATCATTCGTAGCTGAAGCCTGAAACCTACCTATTATCTAAAATCCTATATCGATTATTTCGTTACCATTTTCATTCCCTCTCGGAGAGATTGAGAATGGGTAGGTTCAGGAGGTGGGGTTGGATTCGGCAATCGATTAGTCAAAACTACTTCACCGGTCCTGCTGCCTATTCTCTGGCTCTCTAACTGTAGCTTAGATCCCTCTGTTTGCTTGTATGTCTCCAGGTGCCCTTCCATATTTTCGCAATAGCAGCATATATACTCAACCTATTGAATTTTTGTGTTTATATTTGGATTCAATATGTTTGGATTATATTGAATTTCTGGGTTATGTTGGATTTAAATCGTACTTTAGTGGCTCAGATTTTCCATATTTTCGCAATAGCAGCATATATACTCAACCTATTGAATTTTTGTGTTTATATTTGGATTCAATATGTTTGGATTATATTGAATTTCTGGGTTATGTTGGATTTAAATTGTAATTTAGTGGCTCAGATTTTATCAACAGTCACATGTGGACCATCTGGATTGTTATTAGACAAAATATTATGTTTGCTGGCATTAAGATTTTTTAACAAATCTAGAATTGTTAAGGTCATCAAAATATGAGCCCGGAGAGATTCGACCCCGAGACCCATGGGAAAAGGTACTACGAATACGCGGGCGATATATGGGGCCTGGGGTTGAGTCTGGTGGAGTGTTTTATTGGGCATTTCCCATTTCTGCCGGCCGGGCGGGCAGAAAGCGGACTGGCCTGCCCTGATGTGCGCAATTTGTTACGAGTCTGCTGCTACATCTCAGCAAATGGACTGCTGCTCAGCTGTTGGGTCACCCCTCCACCTCTCCCGCAAACACCCTCCTCCATAAATAGTAGCTTCACCATTTGCTTTTGCATTTTGGGCGGGATGGAGTGCGGTTGGGTATTGAACATCTTCAACCAAAATAAACATGTCCTCTTTTTCTTTAGTATGTCCTCTAGCTCTTTTTTTAATCAGTATGTCCTCTAGCTCTTTTTTTAATCAATATGTCCTCAGTTCTAATATTGAAGGGAAACAGAATACAGTTCTAATATAGATATAGTTTCATGACAGAGTAGGGATTAAAAAATCGGAAATCGGGATGATAACAAATGTAAAACATATATATTCTGTTTCCTCATATATATTCTGTTTTGTCTCCCCTGTTTGGAGTTTCCGAACTCTGAGCCATTTCCGTTCGTTAAGATGTGTTAACTTTGTGTTTCTCGATGACACGGTATATTCAATATAAGTTGTCAAAACAAATTATTTAATTAATTTTATGAAAAAAAAAACATTGCTACGAAGATATTCAGAATCTTTTACACAGTTTGGTCCGCAACTACAAGGTAGCATAGATCCATGTTTGTATAAAAAAATGTCGTTGTGAAATTCTTATTCTTCTTCATGTAGTTGGAGATCATTTTTCACTCGATGGGAAGAATGAAATATCTATGCACAATTCTTATTCTTCTTCATGTAGTTGGAGATCATTTTTCACTCGATGGGAAGAATGAAATATCTATGGGGAAGAATACTGATGTTGACGAGTTTAGGCCCGGCTCCAGGATACTGATGCTGAGGAGTTTAGGCCCGGCTCCAGGATGGAGCCCGAGTCACCATTCAAGTTCAGTTCACTGCATTTCAAGTAAGCAACCTGAGCCTGATAGTGAAATTTTTAGATGACCTGAGTGTGATAGTGAATCTTTTGAAAACGATGTCATTAAATTCAGAGGTTCAGTGTCTATTCCAATCTCGCCCACTGCCAAATTAGCCTGTACATATGAGATTACATAAAACGCCATAACTATTTATTTGATTCTTAATTTGGTAAATTTGCTCTCTGTATTTAATCATTCTTAAATTTTTATTTTATGGTATATTCACTCACTCAGGGTTTCCGTTTATTTGCTTTGCTTGGGCTTCTGTGTAATTGCGTTTGACAAGCTCATAGGCTGGCCTTCAGATTTATTTCTAATTCTCTTTCTATTTTTATATTATATAAAGTAGTTGAAAGCAAAAATATCATTCCAGTTATAAATGTTTTATTAATATAAAAATAATCGAGAGAGAAATATAGAGACTATAAATATTTACCACCAAAAAGAGATTATATTATAATATTTAAAATAGAATTGGTAAGCTTAGATTTTATAGTTACAGTCATGACATGGATATTTATGATTTGATTGTTATTTATTCTTACAGACAAAGAAAATGGTTTGTTTTAAATCTTACAGCACATTTATGATCTGATGGTTGAGAAATATGAATTCTGTACTACGATGATATTTGAGAATATAAATATTTACCTCAAGAAACAGATTCTGGACTACACCTTATATTATAATGTAATGCCTATGATTTGATAATGGAATAATAGGGAATTTGAGAATATAAATATTTACCACCAGAAACAGATTGATTCTGGTCTACAGCTTATATTATACTGTAATGCCTATGATTTAATAATGGAAAGGGTGCGCTTACATTCTCCTCACATGGCCACCTATGTGTTTAGTTACAGTCATGACATGGACATTTATTCTTACACGGGAAAATATACTAACAGAAAATGGTTTCTTTTTTAAATCTTTTCCGGTATGATTTTTAAGTAATTGAAAGATTAGCTTGCTTTTCATTATTTGTTGTTAACAGCTACCCTTTCCTTACCAGTTTTGAAGGGCTTAATTACACCTGGTGTATATTGTTGGAAGGCAAACTGGATAGGCTGGGCTTTGCTGGAGAATGTAACCTTGCAGTTTCTCCCTTGCGGTGTCCAGTAGTGGCCTTACCCGGTCTCCCAATGGTGTAACCTTGCAAATATGCGTATATTGTTGGAAGGCAAACTGGATAGGCTGGGATTTGCTGGAGAATGTAACCTTGCAGTTTCTCCCTTGCGGTGTCCAGTAGTGGCCTTACCCGGTCTCCCAATGCTGTAACCTTGCAAATATGCAATATTCTGCAGCAGGAAAGGTAATCATTTTCTTGACTGACTATGTTATAATACAAGATTGCTAGGTGTTATAATTATAGAGTTATTGCGGGATTTTATCAAAAATACATATTTAATGAAAAGAATCTTAAGATTCTTCTTTTTTTTTTTTGTGTATGATTATTTATTTATAATTTATGGTGAGGTTGTTGTGTTTGTTTCTTTGTTTTTTGTTTTTATGCAGATGATAAGAAGGACATGAAGAATGTACAAGCATGCTAAGATAGATGAAATATCTACAAGTCATGACAAAAGATATGAATTTATTATGCTATCACGAGCCAAAACAAACTAGCTTGCATTTATTTTTCATGTTTATTATATAATTCTCTAAAACATCATAATAATAAAAAGTATTATTTTGTTTGAAGGGGCTAAAAGCCCTTTCTCATTGCTCTTGAGGATGGACCATGGCTATCCTCAAGGGTTTGTGTCCCTCTCTTTACCTTACTTTTTCATTTGCTTTTATTTGTTTATCTTAGAACTAAATAGTTTTAGTTTAATAGATTGTAGATTAAAAGTGTCAAATAATGCATCAATATAGATAGTTATAACATGTTAATTGAAAAGTTAAAATCTCAAATCAACTTGAAGTTATGTAAATGCATTTGATTTAGCCAATATTATATTTTTCCAACCAGCGGCTTTTGTGACAATTGCACAATTTTTGGATGTTTTTTAGTGGTTCAATTTGTGTATGATCAAGTTGTATGTTTTAATTGTATACATTGATTGATGTGTTTTTCTATAACTTTGTGATGATGAATTTAAATGCAGAATTTTGTGTAATGATTGTTGTTTGAGTTTCATTTATATGATTGTGTTTTACAATGAATGAGTGGCATGTTAATATGTATATTGAAATGTGTGAGAATTTTCTTTAGGTGCTTGGTGTCTATATTATGTTTGTGCATTCAAAACTCTTTTTTGTGAGATGACCAAAATTTCATATGCAATGTTGAATGTATCTTTGTGTCTTTACAATGCTTTTTGTGTGATGTTCATTATTCGATGTGTATTTGTGATTGTGTATGACAATGCTTGTTGTTTGGGCTTTATTTACATAGTTGTGTTTTTACAATGGATGTGGACGACATGTTTGATATGTACTTTGAAATGTTTGTATTCTTCATTGTTTGCATTTCTGATTGTGTTTGTATTATTCATCACATTTGTTTGTGTATTTACAATCTTATGTGTAATAAAATCTTAAGGAATGTTTATATATGCTTGTGTATTTACTGTGTTTTTGAATGTAATGATGAAAATTCAATATGATGTCTGAGTACTTGTGTATCTCTATGTTTTTTAATGTAAATATGAAAATTTGATGTGATTCTCGCATATGTTTGATTGTAATTATGATTGTTGTTTGATTGTATGCATTTTTTATTGTGTTTGTATTATTCATCACATTTGTTTGTGTATTTACAATCTTGTGTGTAATAAAATCTTAAGGAATGTTTATATATGCATGTGTATTTTACAATGTTTTTTAATGTAATGATGAAAATTCAATATGACGTTTGAGTACTTGTGTATCTATATGTTTTTAATGTAAAGATGAAAATTTGATGTGATGCTCGCATATGTTTGAATGTAATTATGATTGTTGTTTGATTGGGTTGTTTGTTTATTTGTCATTTGTACATTGTGATTGTGTATATGCTTGGATTGTGAGAATTTGTGCCGGAAAGAGCAAAAATTGATATGGCATCCTTTTGTATTTGCAATATATCTTTGTGTCTTTACAATGCTTTTTTTTATGTTCATTATTTGATGTGTATTTGTGATTGTGTATGAGAAGGGTTGTTGTTTGGGCTTTATTTACATAGTTGTATAGTTACAATGAATGTGGATGACATGTTTGACATGTACTCTGAAATATGTGTGGATTTTCATTAGCATATGGCTTGATTTAGTGTATACATTAGTTTTGTATGTTTGGATATTTACAACCTTATGTGTATGATGATCAAAATTTGATATGCAATGCTTGTAGTACTTATAATTTTGTGTGTGTAATAAGAATATTTGATGGGATATTTGTATGCTTGTGTATTCGCAATGCTTTTGATGTTTAAATTTTTATGTATTCATCATGTGTTTCGTATTGTTTCTCTACTTACAATCTTATTTGTAATGATTAAAACTTGAAAAGTGCTCTTGATTGTGTTTTTGTACTCTTAATTTTATGTATTTTTTCATTGTGTGTTTTTGCCCTTGATTGTTTGTAATTTTCATTGTGTGTTTGTACCCTTGATTGTATGTGTTTGTATGACTGATTGTATGCATTCCTAATTGTGAGTTTGTATTCTTGATCACATTTGTTGGTGTATTTACAATCTTGTGTGTAATAAAATATGAATGAATGTTTATGTGTGCTTGTGTATTTACAATGTCTTTTAATGTAATGATGAGAATCTGATATGATGTTTCAGTACTTGTGTATTTATATTCTTTTGAATGGAATGATGAAAATTTGATGTGATGTTTGCATATCTGTAATATTTTTTAATGTAATGATCATTGTTGTTTGATTGGGTTGTTTGCTTATTTGTCATTTGTTCATTGTCATTGTGGATATTCTTGGAACGTGAGAATTTCTGTCAGAATGAACAAACTTTGATATGGCATCCCTTTTGTAATTGCAATAATATTTCTTTAATGATTAAAATTTGTTGTGTATTTTGAATTTAAATTTACTACACAAGAAATTAAATGGGGGGGATTGGGAGAGTGTTGAGTGAAATAGTAATATTATATAAACTATAAGTGAGGGGTAGCTCAAATGAACTTTATTTATTGCATAGGGAAATCACATAGGAGGTGGGGTTGGGGGAGTGATGAGTGAAATAGTAGTATAACCATAAATTTGGAGTGAGGGGGAGGGGCGAAATGAGCTTCCACCTTCAGGTAGATGGTCTCGTTAGTAGAAAATTTGTATCATAAAATTCTCGAAGCCAAGTGAAGTTCCTTTTAAATATAGAATTTATATTTTTTATTTATCACAGTTTAAATAATAATAAATCACCAAATTTAAATAATCATTATAATTTTCCCTCATATCTATAATTAACTTTGTCATTTATTTAAAAATAACTAAATTATTTATAATACCTAAACATATATTTATATGAAATAATATTTATAATATAATCCAATTATATCTATATATATAGAGTTGGATTATATTATGTTTATCTAAATATAAAATAAGTTTTCTTAATTAAAAGATAAAATATTATCCTAAATTTTTATTTTTGTATATTTGATTATTAAATAATTATTATTATTTGATTATCATTAACTAAAATTATGAAATATTATTATAAATATTTTTATTACTATTTTTTGTTATAAAATATTATTACGAAATCATTATAAATATTTATTTAAATATTAAGGAAAAATATTTATTTATATTTTTTTTATATATATAATTATTCTTAGAATATTAAAAAATAATTATATATATATATATATATATATATATTATACTATATATATGGTGTTTATAATTATGTTTGTGCATTTAAAACTTTTTTTATGTGTAATGTTCAAAATTTGATATATAATGTTCAATGTATTTTTTTGTTTTTATAATGTTTTTTGTGACATTCATTATTGGACGTGTATTTTTTATTGTGTATGGGATTGGTTGTTGTTTGGCCTTTATTTACATTGTTATGCATTTACAATAAATGTGGATGGCATGTTTGAAATGTACTTTGAAATGTGTGTGGATTTTCTTTAGCATATGGCTTGATTTACTCTCTACATTAATTTTATATGTCCGGATGTTTACAATTCTGTGTATGATGATCAAAAATTGACATGCAATGTTTGTAGTATTTATAATTTTGTATGTAATAAGAAGATTTGATGGGATGTTTGTATTCTTGCGTATTTGCAATGATTTTGATGTTTGAATGTTTATGTATTTCTAATGCTTGTTATGTTAGTGTAGTTATTGTGCATTTGTATTGATTATGTAGTTACAATCTTATTTGTAATGATTAAAACTTGAATTGTGCTCTTGATTGTGTGTTTGCAATCTTGATTCTTCTCATTTTTAATTGTGGATTTGTACTTTTGATTGTATGTGTGTTTATACTCTTGATTTGTAAGCATTTTTTATTATGTGTTTGTATTCTTCATCACGACATTAAGCTACACATATGTTTGTGAAAATTTGATGTGATCCTCGCATATGTCTGAATGTAATTATGACTGTTGTTTGATTGTATGCATTTCTTATTGTGTTTGTATTATTCATCACATTTGTTTGTGTATTTACAATCTTGTGTGTAATAAAACCTCAATGAATGTTTATATATGCTTGTGTATTTACAATGTTTTTTAATGTAATGATGAAAATTCAATATGATGTTTGAGTACTTGTGTATCTATATGTTTTTTAATATAAATATGAAAATTTGATGTGATGCTCACATATGTGTGAATGTAATTATGATTGTTGTTTGATTGTATGCATTTATGATTGTGTTTGTATTTTACTTCACATTTGTTTCTGTATTTACAATCTTGTGTCTAATAAAATCTTAAGGAATGTTTACATATGCTTGTGTATTTATAGTGTTTTTGAATGTAATGATGAAAATTCAATATGATGTTTAGTATGCGAGCATCACATCAAATTTTCACAAACATCTGTGTAGCTTAATGTCGTATTTATTATGTGTTTGTATTCTTGATTGTATGTATTTTTTATTTTGTATTTGTATCCTTCATCATGTTTGTTGTGTGTGTACTTACAATCTTGTGTGTAACAAAAAATGAAGGAATATTTATATGCTTGGGTATTTACAATATTTTTCAATGTAATGATGAAAATCTAATATGATATTTGTCGTGTATTTGATATGAGAATTTGTGTGAGGATGAGGAAAATTTGATATGGCATCTTTTTGTATTTGCAATAATATTTTTGTAATGATAAAAATTTGATATGTATTTTCCATTTAAATTTATTGTACAATAAATTAAATGGGGAGATTCTGAGGGTTGAGTGAAATAGTAATATTATATAAGCTATATTTTGTTGTATAAGGAATTCACATAGAAAGTGGGTTGGGAGAATGATAGAGTGAAATAATATATAACCATAAATTAAGAGTCAAATTTCTTTTAAATCTAAAGAAAATATTATTTTTATATTTTTATTTATCAAATTTTAAATAAGCATAATAAATCACTAATTTTAAATCAATATATAAAATAAGTTCTATAATTTGAAATTCAAATTAGATGTATATAAACCTAATAAATATTAAAAATCTCTCATTTTTTTATAACTTTAATTGACACACAATATTATTGATATGTATAAGATTATTATTAAATAATATAATTAATTATTATTATTAATAAATCCTTAAATATTTCTATATATTTTTAGTATTAAAATAAAATTATATAATTAATATTATAAAATCTATTTAATTATTATCATTAGAATTATTATTTA
>APFE031535335.1:83916-94182 GCA_000404065.3 Pinus taeda | reverse complement strand
AAATTACGACATCAAGATCTCAATGAAATAACTCTAATCATCAAGTTAATAACATATAACAACAATAAGCTCTATATCATGCTCATCAAAAACATAAAAATGACTTTTCAAGTTAAATATGATATAACAATCAACAAGTTAACCTATAACATAGTCATCAACAACATATAGCATAATCATCAAGTTATCTAATATAAAACAACAATAGAAATGCATATAACTACATGTAAATATCATTCTTGACTATCTGACATATGTGGATATAACTACACTAATCAACCAACAACTATCATGAATGTAACACTAACATCAAAAGGCATGTACATAAACCTAATGCATATAAAAATCCTTTAACTTACATACCTGCATGCTCAAATGAAAATACCAATATGATAATTTGCCCTTGCCTCGAGGTCCAATGCTGCAACTTCACTTTGATGATCTGCATCTCTTTATTTATCTCAACCAACTCATTAGCATCATAACAACCAATAGCAACATGATGACCTAAATTTCATACAATGACTTCACAAGTCATTTTTGACCTACTATACATGCATAATCATAGCCACGACCATACATGCATAACAATAACCATTACTCCAATGTACACATTACCACATGCAACCAATAGTATGCATAAGCAATGAAAAAAAACTACCAATATGCATAACCGCATGTACTTGAACATAATCAACCAATCCTTGTAATCAATCTACAAGTCTGATCCATGTAATCAAAATATTCAAAAATTTAACCTAACATACAAGGATGTAAGTAAGTATTATGAAATCAACATGTAAGCGACATATAATTCATACATAGTCAGTCACATGTTCTAAAAATGAAGACATTGTGTCTATTAATTTGAAATCAACATTCACCAATATAACAAACTATAGCATACCCCCTTACTATCCATGGTCCACACGAAGGTAGAAGGAGGAAGCTATTATAATGGCCTTATCTCCAATGCCCAATTATGGAAATGGAATCTCCAAAGATCTACTAAATTTAACCACACTTGAAAATAAATTGATTTTTATTTCTCATACATTTGTATGAGAGTATACCAATCGATGAGGATACCACTAGAGTTCTCTGCCTACACCATGAGGAATTTTACTGCCTTCTAGTCTCTCAGGATTTACCATGCACCAGCAGTCTGATCCACGGATCACTAGGCCCTACACCAAGACATACTCTCCGGGATTTATCGTGCATTCCTTCTTGGAATCACTAGGCCCAACGGAGAGGAAATACACCTCTTGGCCTTATCGTATATCTCGCCATTCACCAGCAAAGGATTCCTAGGCCCACCGAGGCACACAATTTGGCTTTACCGCAACCCACAATCTGGTTCAAGGGTTACTAGGCCAGTGGCTTCGTGCATCCTCAGTTTGGTTCAAGGACCATTACCACCATGTGTTTGTCAATTCGTAGATCCACCCCACTCAGCCTCGAATCTAATTCGGCAATCCCCCCACAAAACGCATGAGAGAACCCATCTCATCAAAGCTATCAGGAAATGGAAAGGCTAGGCTGAAAATATTGTCACACCTGGCAAAACTCATGCCATGGTAGAGAAGAAACACATGCAATCCCATGCATGCCAAATCTAGCAAGGAAAACACACATGCAAGTTGATACCTGCAATGAAGCCTTTGTAGTCACTTGATCCTACCTTTCCCTACTTGATCCTTGCTTCGTCTTGCCTTCTTTGCTTTCTTTCTCCAATGCCAAAGTGCTCCAAGAAAAATCTAAGAGTTCAAGAGTATGAGAGAGAGAGTAATGAGAGAGCTCCAAAATTGAGCTGACCAAGTCTTGCCCACTCATCCTCATAAGCCTTTTTATTAATGCGGCCTCTATTTCCTTCATTTTCGATTATTTTCATTCATTTTCCTCCTCACATACAACCTGTGACCTTTCACATCATTTCTCTCCTAATTTCCATTGTTTTCCTTCATTTTCCTCCTAACATGCAACACGTGACCTTTCACCTCCTTCTTCTCCTAATTTCCATTATTTTCATAAATAAATGTGCCAAAATACCTTTCTGCCTCTTTAATGCCTTAGCCATTGCCTTTTCCAATTTCCTTAGCCATAAACAACCAAGTGAACACCCCCTAGGATGTCTTTCCTTCCATTCAACTTGGAATACATGTCCCATCATCCGTGGTATTTATATATTTTTTACATGGAATTTTCACCAGGGCTGTTACAAACTTGTTGTTCCTTTGATTTTCATTGCCCTTGAAGTTGTTATTGTTGTCATCATCTATTGGAGTATCCTTCTTGTGAGGACACTCTCTAGTGAAGTGGCTAAACCTATTACAATTGAAGCATCTTCCTTTTCTTACTTCTTTGAATCCCGTCTTGAATCCTTGACCTTGATTTCTTGGACCAACATTTTTCTTCCTCTTAGAATGGGCGGAGAAGGTGATAGGATTGTTTCCATTTGACGGCTTGTCTGTTTCCATATTCCTCATTTATTATTGAGTGCATCTAGCGAATAATTCATCAAATAATGGAATCCTGTCATTTTTTAGGATGGTAGTGTTTACCACATCCCATTCTCTTGTAAGGCCTCCAAATGTGATAAGAGTAATCTCCCTGCCACCAATGACTTCCCCAATAGATAGGAGATCATTCTTGATCTCGATAATCCTTATGAAGTAGGATTGGATGGATTCTCTTGTATCCATCTTGATGTATTTCAACTTTTTCTTGAGAAAGAGAACTTGATTTTGTATTATTTACTTTGAACACCCCAACCAGCTTGTCATACATCTCCTTAGATGTTTCCAAATAAAAAATATAGGCAACTGAAGGTTTTTGAATAGAATCAACAATAATTTTCTTAGCTTTAACCTCACCTTTATTGTACTTTTTTTATGCAACAGTGAATGCATTTGAAAAAGGCTCCACTACTCTTCCTTTGACATATTCTATGTCATCATTTTCTTCCAATGTTAGACATAGAGACATCTTCCATGCGTGATAGTCAGATTTGTCCTTAATCTTGTCCTCATATTTGAAGTAAGATGTAGTCATCATTGGGACTAGTTCCACATCCTTGTCCAACAACTTTGCTTATTGATTTATTTTCCCCAATCTTGCTTGGGCTTTGTCTTCACTTAAGCTCTGATACCATGTTAATTTTAGATAGCAATGGTATGTTCTATGCTTTAGCAAAATTTACTTCAATGTTCCTTATTAGCCCAATGACAATTTCCAATTATTTCCAGTAGTAATGATATTAACTTAAAATCATTGACAGTAAATGCAAATATCACATAAAAAAATGTGCAGAAGACAAGCCAAGGAAAGATAACATAAGATGTGGTGAATGCTAGGGAAAAAAACCCAATGTGGGGAAATCCTTAGATCAAATATTCTTATTATTCTTCAATAGTTCAATAGTGAGGGAGAGTACAAATATCAAATTAACTTTCCCGAAAAAGTCGTGTGAAATCAACAGTCAACAGTAGTCAACTGCATCGCTAACGAGAAAGTCAATGATGGTCAAAGAAACTCCAAAATTTCCTCCAAGCAGCTCAGTCAACAACATATAAATTCGACCTTCCAAGAGGGTCAAAGTCAATGAAAATAGTTTGGTCAAACTAGAGAAAAAGCTTTTGTAAAAAATGTGGTCAAATTTGAAGTTAACCCTAGTCAAATTGTCCCAAACTTCTTGAAAATTGTGCCAATAAATGCGGTCTTCAAAAATCATATTTAAGCCCACAAAAATGAAGTCAACGTTGATCAGAAGCACCTTGCTCAATGTTTTTCTATTTTCATGAAATTTTCGCCTAGTAAACAAACCCATAAATTAGTCCTCCTTTCACATGAGCGAAGTAGAGAAGGTTGCCTCCAAGTTGTACTTACCAATCAAGGCAGGAGAGAGATATATATGTGATGAGATGAGTGATTTCCCAAACGGGAAGAGAGGTCACTCCTATTAATACACTTCGTTGATGGTGAGAAGACATGTATGTTGGGCTTATGAGCCTACATTTGACTCAGGTCGACCTTGACAATTTGTGCGTAAATTCAAAATTCCACTTCTGCTTGTGAGAATGAGATGATATTTATAAGAAAATTGGAACCCTCGAAAAGAGGAATCCAATGCAATAATCATCTCCATCATATGAGCTATACTAAGGTTGAATTTGGCCCTAGTTTCCAATTTCAATAGGTGGCCTTGTCAGACCACCCAACTGGGCCTTGCCTCATTCTTTCCACCCCTAGAGTTCGCTTTGTGCCATCTTTTGAAACTTCAAGGGTTGATCTCCGAGAATTATGTTATGAGCGGTACCTATGCAATTCCTCATGAGCTTGAATATGACAACATTTCTCCTCCACCTGTATTCAAGCACCATATGTATGTTGACTAGATTGCTAGAACTCATGGTCAAGTTAGTAAGTTTGACTTTTGGCCTTCTAACTTTGACAAACCATAACATTTGATCATGGAGTAATTTTTTTGACTTAAGGCATACCGTTGGAAAGATCTTTCCAAACGCTATCAAACTACATTATTTCCAGGAGCATATGAGCTAATCTCCAAAGGCATACATTCATTCAAATCTTAGGACTCCCAACCATCATAGTTATGAGATTAATAACTCCTTTAATAGACCTGCTACTATGATGTTTCTCTACTAAAGGATACAAAGACCATGGGACTCCCCTTGAGCTTGAAAAACCAAGCACATCAAAAGTAATCCAATTTCCATCAATGCCAACACACGATCACGAGGCTTGGGGTTGTCGTATATCTAGAGAATCGTCGATGGAGATTGAGTTAATCTACAAGAAATTTATAGCCTACAACCTCAAGGTTAAAGGACATGCTCCTTACCCTATCCTATTGATATAAGACAACCTTTCCCCCATTGAAATCATGCCTATGTTTAGGTATATGATGTATAAGAAGTAGGTTTACAACATGGAAGTCAAGAGGTTCCCCAAAATTACTTCTAACTCTAACAAAAAGCCCCACCTCTGACTCAAACGAGGACTGCATAAGGATGCCCCATGTTGGCTCAAACATTGGGCCATAAAGGAGGAGATCATCTTGGAGAAACAATATTAAAAATAAGGAGTTGGAGGGAAATAGGAAGCTAAGTATTATAAGGAGGTGATCAACCCCACTCATGCTAACTACAATTATATTTTCTTCTTGACAAGTGCTAAGAAGAAAATGAATATTGCAAAGATAAGAACTATTGCTCATGAGCTTCGAAGTAAAATTGGGCATTGGTCTATTCTCAAAACACTCTCAGACGAAATAATCTATCACCTTTGCAATATTAAGAGGGTTGAAGGTGAGAAACACTTTATCTTGGTTTTCCCTGCACATACTCACATCCATTCTCATTTATCATAAATTTACTTTCCTCTAATCTAATTGTGGTTGATTCTAACTAAAATCTAGTAGAGATCTTTAGAAACGATACAAAAAATCACAATATATGTGATTCAAGCCAAAAAAAAGGAGAGAGGTTATTTTGACTATAAGTTAAACCACTCCCTAATTTAATACTAATTTTAGAAATTTAATATAAATTATTTTTACCGTTTCCTCTATAATGTGAAAATTAACCAACTTGACCCCTTTTTTTATTAATTTATTAATTGTACCATTTTTCCATTTCATATATATGTTTTTAATTTTTCTAATTAATTTTATTTATTAATAAAATAATAAATAAGTAGGAATATTTTTATTTTTAACCTATAAATTTTGATAAAAAACCAGCAAAGTCGCGTGAGAAATATGCAATATTGGGCAAACCACACATATCAACCTAGGACCGAGATTGACACACTATTGTAGAAATAGTCGTAAATAAAAAATAAGTCATTTTTAAACAGTAACAAAAATCCTTTAATTTTTGCTCTTAACCCAATAATAAAAATCCTTTAGTTTTTGCCCTTCATTTATATATATATATATCTATTGCCAAATATTTTTACCGAGCGGGTTTAAAAAAAAAATCGTTAAAGCACACATCTACATCTCATCAATTGGAATTGTAAAGTTTCAAATTTAATCTTAAAAATTTAAATTAGTGGGACAGAGTAAAATGGAATAAACCACAATGAAGAGCCAAATGAGATAAACCAAAATCATGACTAACAACCATAATGGACAATGCGAGTGGTGTGGTGGTGGTAGAGTTGGTCAAAGATAGCTATGTGGACCCTCACTTGGGGAGATGATCTTATAATTATAACTATATATAGACGAGGTCAGGAGGAGGTTAGGTCTATTTATACGGACACTGTGGTACTCAAGAACATTGTAGGTGCTCCACGATTTTTCTTCGTGTCGATATTGTTCAGAGACGAGATGGATTCGATGGTGTACAAACTTGCATTTTTTGTTATTTTAGCATGCATCCTTGCAGTCCCAACCATGGCAAATCCTGAAGGTTCGGTTTATAAATTCTGCTATATAAACCATGAGATCTACTTTGCAATTTTATTGAATGAGCAGCAGACTGAATGTATATTTGTGCGCGATGATAAACAGGGGACGCGTTAATGGCAGTGAAAAGCGCTTTGCAAGATCCGGATAAAGTTTTAACAAGCTGGGAAAAGGACATAGAAGACCCTTGCACTTGGTTATATGTCACATGCGATGCCTCCAGCCATGTAATCAGGCTGTAAGTACGTTTGACCTCGCATTGGATTTATGACATCAACATAGTTTTTCCACTTAATAATGTGCAGAGATTTGCCACTTAATAATGTGCAGAGATTTGCCACGCAAAAAGCTGAGTGGAACATTATCACCCAAGATATCTCAGCTCTCGCATCTGCAATACCTGTAAGCAAGCATTTCATTATCTTTGCGTCTTGAAATGCAATTATTTATTTGTTATAAGGGCTGTTAATAATGTTCTTGATTGAATGACAGGTATATGCCGAAGAACTCTCTGAGTGGTTCTATTCCAGGGAGCTTGGGAGACATGAAAAGCTTGATCAGTATTGATTTGTATGAGAACAATCTTAGTGGACAGATCCCTGCCTCTCTTTCGCGCCTGCCGAGTCTTTCTTTCTTGTAACCTATATAACTTCGCGTCCTTGACATATTCAGTCATAAAAATTGATGAAAAATCATTTTCAAAACGGTCGCTCTCGGGTAAAAACGAAGATCTATGATGAAGATCTTCCCATGGTAACTCATCGATGCATAGGATTTCACGAATTTGCTCATCAGTTTGAACAAGTTCAGAAAACGTTATTGAATCCGAGTTTAATGTCGAAAGTGACTCCTCATGGAACACATTCATTAAGTCGATTTGGGTTGATGTTGTGTCGGAAAACGACTGCATGGTCTGATACGCAAGCTCATACGGACTCAAAGGCATAGAAGTACCAAATGAGTCGATCTCAGATTCAAAAGGTATGATCCAAGGATCATCATTAACAATGGTAACTGATGAAATCATATGAATAGTTGCAGTAGAAGACGATGCATTGATAGGAGGAAAAGGAAAAGTGCCTAGTAAACCAGAATCTTTAACTAGTCCTACTCCAACATCCTTAGATGGGATCGTCACTTTACCAACATGCTGAATGCTCTCAGCAGAGGCTGGGTCAGATGAAAAGTATGACAACTGGTCTAAGGTTAAGATCTTTCCATTACGAGGGAACTTTATAAGCCGAAAGACCGATGAAACAACAACTGTCATAGCGTAAGACCAACTACGAACCAAGAGAAGGTTGTAATCTAGAGGGGCATCAACGACCTCCACATCTAGATTAACGGTTTTACCTTCAACCCCTATAGGTAGATCCTGTAGAATGCCAAAAAGATGAAACCCACGGCCATCAAAAGCCTTTAGAATCGTCAGGGATTGATTTAGTGAAGGAGAACCAAGCGATCTCCAACACTGTATCGACATAACACACGTGGAAGCTCCCTCATCAATCACATTCCTATGAACAAGTTTGTTTTTGACTATCACTGGAATCTGGACTGCCATTTGATGAGGTAAGCATGGTGCACTATTTTCTAGATCGAAGATTATAATGTTCGGGTCTTGAATGTCAACAACTCCTATAGCCGACAAAAGTAATTTGCGCTGTGCTCGACATGATTGCAGCACTTCCAAAGCCGACATTGTTGAGGGTGAAACAGCTAAATCTTCAACAATGTTATAGTTCTGAGCTGCTCTCGCATGTGGATTGAAAGCAGACTTTCGAAGTATACCCTTGGCGAGCGGTTTGATTACTAAGTCTGGATTAGGTTTCTCAATCTGTAGTGGATTGGAACCGGGAGCTGAGGTTGATGGATTCGGATGAGAAGATTCTGCTTCTTTACCATCAACAGGAATTTTACTGCCATAATCTTGCGATTGAGTCACAATCCTAACATGGGACATCATCAATATGGGTTCTTCATTGGCACTGGAGGACGAACCTATCATTTTACTGTCTTGATTTGGAAAAGGATCCTTCAAAACAACAGGAGTTTGAGAAGCTTTGACAATGTTCGCGACCTCTGCACGATGAGGGTAGTCTCTCGTAAAGTGTTCTTCATCACAGATGAGACATGGATAACGAGGTTTGCGTTTTTCATTAGTTGATTCCGCTTTTTCGGGTTTCTCTTTCAAATTCTTATCTGTTTTATTCTTCTTCTTCCCTTTCTTGCTACCACCGGTTTTTGATTTAGCTGTAGATGACTCTACAACATTAATATCGGCGGAAAGTTCCGCGGAAGAATCTCCTGTCAGGGAATCCGACAAGGTTATGATAGGAGAAGAATTCTTGGAAGACTTCTTCTTACTTTTGGTATTAACCGTACCTATCATACCATCAGCGGCATGAGATCCTGAAGGAGCAGCAGCGATTTGATTTTGTTTGGGTAGATCGGGGATTTTCTCATGTAACGTACTCGACTGAGTATAAACTAAGTCAAGGTACTGTGCTTGAGCAATTACTTGCTCCTCTGTAATGACTCTGGCCTTAGCTACATCCTCAGTGATCTTGGGAAGTAAAGATTTTACAAACCATTAAGCTAAGATCTGATCCGGGATAAAACTTTCACTAAACACTGTCGACGTCTCCATTCATGAATATTATCTGAAATATAAGTGGACGTTGACTGCTTTAACGAAGTTAATAATTCCGTGCCATTGTCATATCTGACTGGCAACTGAAAATGAGTTAAAAACGAAGTAGATAACTGACTAAAGTTATAAAAAGTGGCTCGCAGTAACTCAATGTACCACTTGGCCGCAAGACCAATTAGAGTGCGCTGGAAAAGTCGTAAATGAATTGAATCATCTGAAATGGAATTAGACGCATACCAAAGGTGATAAGTCATCACATGGTTCGATGGGTCCTCTCTTGGATTACCTTCAAACTTAGGAATATCACTGGGAAACTTATGCGGCATTGGCAACCAATACTGAAGATAGTTAATTGGATCGTTCGTAAGGCACGTCAAGTCAGGCAAGTCCAAAGTTTTGATAAATGGTAACTGACGATTAGGGTCCCTAAAACTCTGGCTCTACAGACTAGCCCTAGGAGGAGGATATCCTGGATAACTAGGAATTAGAATTGCATTTGGGATATTTTGTCCTCCTGGAAAACGAGGATTAACCGGACCATACTGGGGTTGCTGAGGTTGTTGATATGTATACCCAGGGTATGGTTGATACTGATAGGTTGGTTGCTACGTAGCAAGATTGTATTGGTACTATTCTTGGTACGGTTGCTGATTAAACTGAGGTTGAGTGGTGACAACCATACTTCCTACAAGAATCTGAATTGAAGTGTGGACCATGGGTCCAGACTGAGGTAAATATGTCTGAGGAGTAGATGCAGGGACAGTAGAAAATGGAGTTGTCGATACTCCAGAAGAAGGTGGGGTAGATGCAACAGATGTTGCAGTAGTTGCAGCAGACGTCTGAGGCGGAGTACGAGGTGTACTAGGCCCAGACTGAGAAACTACAGAAGGTGCATAAGTTTGAATAGTAGACTGGACAGGTTGCTGGGATGAACCAGAAACCAAGGGTTGTCCAATTTGAGATGACAACTGCGTATTCAGTTGCAAGACCTGTTGAGATTGAGATGGATCCCACACTAAATTCGTTCCAGGGTATGGACCCATAATAGGTTTAGGATATTGAGGACCATAACTGGGTTGAGGGTAGGGTTGATAATATGATTGACCCGAAGGTGGTTGGTAACCTTGAGTTGGGTACTGACCTTGGGGTTGATAACCCTGAGGCACGTACTGATACT